>JADAQX010000516.1:0-36771 GCA_015476325.1 Cardiosporidium cionae
TCATTTTGTCTCGTTCTTATGGTTTTCCACGCATGCAACAAAGCATTTACATAATTATAATTGCGAAACGTAAGCATTCAGAAAATAATATAGAAAACAAATATTCTATCGCTCGACATGCAAAGTTGAGTGGGTGGTTGCGTATATTGAATGTTGAACTAGGACCGGGGCTTGAAACAGCAACTATAACGTTTGTCGATTCAGATTGCACTTGCGGTATATGTGGGTATAAGAGCAATTCGCTCTGTGAAGTGCATGCAGTTAGTTCCTTCAGTAAACCAATTCAAATTAACGGTTGCAGCCCTAGCTGTTTAACTAGAACAAGAAAAATTTACATTAAGAACAAAATGCTAAGTGTGCTAGAATCTTCGATGTCTAATTGGTTGCCGAAACTTTTTTCTATTTCTTTCTCAAAACTGCAGTTTTGAGCTTTATTTTCATTTCAGCCTTCTTTCTAAGCGTTTTCTCTTTTTCTGGGCTTGCGCGATTATAACCCTTTTTTTTAAATAAGCTATATTTTGTGCGGGCTGCTTGTTCTTCGATAATATTTTCCTGTTATTTTCAAGAGGTGGTGTAGAAAAATTTTCTGTCCCAATGCAGAGCGCTGTATTTATAATGTTTTGTTATTCTCTTTTTAAGGGGGCGCGTTCTTACACCAATTGCAAGCTCTATTACTTTTTATTGTACCCTGCGGTTCTCAAATTGTTTTAGGGTCGCCTACAGAAGTGACAAGATCAATGAGCAAAATCCGTATTACTCAATGTGGAGATACGTTGTGCAGCAGCTGTAACTAGCTATAGCCTTATTTATATACACTATCCTTTATAAAAAAATGTTGTAGCATCGGCTCTGTATTTTTACTACTTGATTACCTAATAAATAAAAAACTTATGTTTGGAAATTCTACCTACCGTGCTCGTATTTTTGAGCATGAATTCGATACTCACAGTAAGGCTTGTTCAATATCTTAATTTTATTTAAATTTGGCTACAAAGTTATAGCATACTTTCTCAAACAATGAGGTGTAGGCGATATCTATAATGAAATTGTCATAATAATTAACGCGAACAGTGGGTGATGAAGGTATAATAATTTGTTCGTACAACTAAGCATAGACTACTGCCTGTTTTATTAAAGAAGGGTAGCTTTTTTGCAGCTAAATATATGTAATTATAGAAAACGAAAGCGAAAATCGACTTATATTTAACTCAACTTTTGAGGAAAATTGATACATGCGGTTTTAGTTGAAAAACTTGGATTCTTTATTTTGTTTTACTTAAAATGCCGTGCATACACATAGGGTGTAAAATTGTAACCGCATTGGCTTTACATAACGTAGTAAATCTTTCGTTGGGAGTAAGGAAATAGTCTAGTCTTGAAATTAGTTAACGTTATTTCTCCAGGGGATAAGAAATATCGGTTGATTACATGTGAAGCCTTTTTGACATTCTAGTTCACTTGCTGCACAAGGCACTTACCGCATCTTGAAAATAGCCGAAATCATTAAATACGTGACTAGCTGATCAGGATCATGCCCATTATTACAAATAGAAAAACACAGGTGAATTTGCAACTGTTTTGAAATTGAAGATACTGTTATATAGGCGTGGACAATTACAAGGACATAGTTTATGAACAGGACAGCACAACTGTTTAAATAGCAAAAATAGGGCTGTGCGTTATGTGATTGAGCGATACTGGAATTGTAAATTTTAAAGAACAAAAATTGGTATTTTTTAAGTCATTTCAAATACTTTTGATTTTTGAAACTGGCCAGCAGGTTAAATTGAATCTCATAAATATTGGAATCAAGTGTTATCTATCACACAGATTACTGGTTAGCGGTGCTGATTGAGTTTATAGTGTTAAGCGGAATAAATTGCCTAACAACGTTTCCGAAATGAACTTTCATGTACACTCGATCATTTCATTGTTGGCAAAATTCAATATATGAAATTGGCTAGTGGAACAAACAGAAGCTGTTGGTGTTTGGAACATGTAAGTCACAGCATCGCATCTTTGAACTCATGAAAGTACTTCTGCAAAACGCTAGCAGCTCCCGTTTGTTTTTGCTGGGCATATTCCCTGAGTCACTTTACATCGAAACGTTTTATTTAGAGTACAAGTGACATTACTATGCCAAAGCTTGTTTGGATAAAGCAGGCACTGGAATTTTATTAATTCAGGGAAAATATGCTTGGAATCGAAGCTTTTTATGGCAGTATTTGTAAAATAAGCCAAAAGGAACAAAATCTCCTTTACAGCATCTCTATTGACTTGTCAGCATTAGGGAAAACACAATGGCTATACTTAGCATTGCTTTGAAAGAAGCGCTAGCTTTATCTACCTTTTTATTATCCAGAATGAGCAGAGATTCACAATTCCAATTTGTATTTGCAACTTTGTAAATGGCAATTTTTTGCTGGCCTCATACAGCACGACTTGCTACAGTAGAAAGTGCGTCCGTTGTGTGTCTTAAATTCGCAAAAACACGTTAGCAGACAATTTAAGAGCGTCTGTTTTACTCTGCATAAACTTGTATTTTCTTTTAATCTTCGCCATCGCGCTGCCATTTCAAATTCTTGAAAGTAACTTCTGTATCCTTATGGATATTTCGATCGTTTATCCCATAATTCTTATTTCCTTTTGAATGCGCGTAGACACCTGATTGAAATTTACTGACCAAGGGTTTCGCACAGGTCAAATAGTGTTGTGCATCTGTTCTTGCTGTCTTTTGCCTTTCTTTTATTTTCCCTCTGCGGTAGTTTTTTCTAAAATGATGTATTAGTGCTTGAAGTATGCCGAATCGCGTTGCGACTCCCATGCGTAGCAAGCGCAGCTCAAATAAAATGAGCAACGAGCTACCTTCAGCGGTAAATCTTGGTTGGAATTCTGCTTCCCCTTCTCTATTGGCTAATGCCGCGAACCTTACTGTGTCACATTCAATAGTGCATCCTTCATCGTTCTACTATTTTGCCAATGGCTCCACTACTTCCAGTCTACATTCGAATATCTTCGAGCGGCAGAGCATTGAAGATATGGAAAAAGAGTTCGAAAAATTGGCTATCGAAATCCCATCAAACTTTTGGAAAAATCCCAAATCTGAGGATATTCATGGCCTGTACAGTATTGCACTCGAAGAAGTATTCAACCTGAAACTACATGACATTCGTTCAGAAGAAGTTACCGGTGAGCTTTTCCAACCATCCCCTGCATATTCCAAGTGCGTCTTTAAGGGATATGATGCATGTGAGAACATGTATTAGCGGGAATAAGACGTTAATGTAAAAATTGATAGAGAATTTATACGCCACGGGACGGGATCAAAACAAGTATCGTAGCAATATAGCCTTTTGTAAAAACTAAATGACCGAAATTATGCTATTGAGCTAGTCATTTTAGCGGCATTACTAGCAAATGCACTTTTAAATATAAACTGAAGTTTTCATACAAGATAATGCTGTCTTTATAAATTCAATGGCAAGCACTTTTTGTAAATGGAATGCTAATAGACTTAATTCATTGTGGGCATCTTCATATTTGTCGTGTATGTAAAGTGTATACTATGACATGGAGAGTAATGAATGATTCATGATTATTTGAAATATAGCATTTCATGCTAATATATGCCTTTTCTGATGTTTTCAACTATTTGAAGCATTTTTCCATTTTTTTAGTTTCTATTCGTCATGATTGCAGAAATATATTTGGGAGTAGTTGACGAGCGAAGAAAATGACTAATTTCTGCGTAGCTAAATGAGTAGCAATTACTATTTATTTATCTGTTTCGATTTTAGGTCAAATTAATTTTTAATGAAGTGGATTACTATTACCACTTTTCTTTGCAATTACTTTTTTGCCTCGGTCTATCGAATACATAAATTTTTAGTCCTTGAATATATTCATACGTTTATACACTATTCGCTTGAAATTTCTTTACCATCAGCATGCATATTCTCTCCTATGATGGTCGATTACATCTGAGGGCACTTGGGAATCTGAAATTTTTCCGCTATTGTCAGCGATTGTGTTGGCATGTACTGGGTATTCCAAATTTCAACAGAGATTTTCTTTTCAAGCCAACTCCAACCACAGTCATAAGCTTTGCAACAGCGTTTGTAACTTTCCTGAAATTTCGTGAAATGGTGTACACTGAGCATTCAGAGCAATTTCAAGAGATGAACAAGAAGGCAGATGGAGATTCCAGATTGGATGACAATGTGTGTGTGTGATCATGAAGGAGAGAAGAGAGCTAATTTTTAGGACATGGTTTGAGATTGGAAGTTATAAGGGATGCATGGAGATAGAGATAATGGCCCTTATGAGGTTTTGCATCCTTATAATTCAACTATTCTTTGTCAAAATCACTAGTCTATTTTTGTTTCTAACTAGGAATAATAGATATTGTTGTTTTTAAAATTGGAAGAAATTTGCTCATCTTTCCTATGGAGAGGAGGCAGCCATACAGTTTGGGTTGCTTCTCATAGTCTGTAAAATTATTTTTGTATTTCCTTTGCTTTTTTTAATTTTTTCTATCCTTATTTTTGTTGGTTATTTCTTCTTAGCGCCTTCTCTCTCATTTTTTTTTTTTTCTCCTCATAAACTATTTTTTTAGTGTTTTCAAAGGGTGTTTGTGTGTAATAGTTACGGATGTTACAAATTGATTTAAATCAATTCCAATCCCATATGGAGCAAATGCAATCGGATATTTTTCAATGTCGAGAAGAGTACAGTGATCTCATTGGAAAACTTCAAGGTGTATCTACAGAATATATTGAAATGAAGAAACAATCTAGTAGTATTCACGAGAAACTCACTTATATTACCGTACGTCCTTTGTTTATAATCTAAAGTTTGATAAACGGTGTGTAGAGTTTTTTGTTTTAATTGTTTTGATGGAAATGTAGACTAATCTGGGAATTTTTGTCGTGTCAATCGTCTGGATGAAGATTATCAAAAAGAGAGAGAGAGATAAGACTGCCTGTTTTTTGATAAAATCTCCTCATGGTGAAGGGGAGAAAATCTTGGTGGGGTTGCCGGAGAATTCTGTAGAAGGATACGTTTCTGTTACTCCGTGTTGTACATTTCACAAGGATTTTCTGTGGATTTTTCATAGAATAACGAAAAGGATATATCTTTGAAATTGGCAAAATTACATTATCAAAGAGATGCATTGAAGGATCAAATTGTTCCATCCCCAGAAAAATTGATGCAGGTACAAGAAATAGAATTTTTTATTTTTTTACAAGGAGGAATAGTAGAGAGTGATGAGGCGATATAAAAGAAGGTGCTCTCCTGCGAGTGATAGAAGGAAACACAATGAGAATAGAATAGGAATGAAATGAGAGAAATTCCAGATGTTTTCAGTGTTTAAACGTTTATTTCTTAAAAGGAGGATACCCCATGTGTTTTTTAAAATGGAGATTTATATTTATTTTGTTTTTAAACAAGAAATATCAATGAGACAGTAGGGATACCCCTTTGATAGAGAGGCAATATTCATTGAAATGAGAAAATCCTGGCTAAAGATGTTTGATTGACTTTGGAGATGATAGAAGATTTCTTGTTGGCTTTTTTTTTTAGCCTCTTTTGTATTTTCTCTATCATTGCCTTCTTTCTTTAATCTTTTCTTCTTTTTTTTATTCCATTTTTCCACTAATATATATCCTTTTTTTGCATAGAGAAATGCTGAAATAAAACAGCAAATTGAGCACGTTTTCAAGGCGTTACATTCCAATGAAGGAATCCTGCAGAAATGTATGGAGACGCTTCGGCTGATAGAAAAAGGCAAAAAACGTTTATTAAAAACTGAAGAAATGCTCCAATTCAAGAGTGGACCGCTTTTACAGGTAAAGAGTTATCCTCTATTTCAAAAGTAAAACATTATTATATCAATTTTAATTTAGAATATAAACTTTATTACAGGGACTAGGCATTTCTCTTAACATTTCTCTTCTAAAGGGTAGTATTTTCTTCCCTTCTTAAATATATCTTCCACATCGTAGAGTGTTGTCCTCTTTGCTTGTTTTTTCCTCTCTCTTTTTCCCTCTTTTCTCTATCCATTTCTCTTCTTCTCTATCCATTTCTCTTTTTCTCTATCCATTTCTCTTTTTCTTTATCCATTTCTCTTCTTTTCTATCCATTTCTCTTTTTCTCTATCCATTTCTCTTCTTCTCTATCCATTTCTCTTCTTCTCTCCTCTTCTCTCCATAGACCATTCTCTCTGGCCATGCCACGGTGAAGAGCCATCGGTCCAAATTAATAACTACAAAAGAGGAAGAAGAACGTTTATTACGTCAAGGTGAATCGTTGGATCAAACACTTATCCACCTTCAGACGCTCCTACAGGAACGTCAGAGAGAGTGGGAGGCTCGCATAGACGAAGCACAAGAAGAATTACGGCAAGCACAGCTGCGTTTAAAGCAACGGAAGGAAGCTCTCCACATTCAAAGTAATGCAACGGAGGCTCTGCATGTTGAAGCCAAGCAACTTGTTTCTCAAATCCACAGCCTTACTGAAAAACATGGGCTTGTCTTGGAGCATATGGATGAATGTATTCAAAATTTGACGAATTGCAATACTGCCTTCATGACGGAGCTTCAAAAACTGCGTGATGCCCTTCTTATTTCTCCAGACAGTCCATCGAATCGTTCGACGCCCCTCTCCCACACTATAAAGAGAGAAGTTATTGTAGATGTGGATGAGAATCAATTTGGATCCTTAAATCAGACGAATCCAGGCTTTCGCTGCCCCCCTCTATCACAAGGAGAGACTATATTTTCTCATAGTGTGCCATTCCCACGCTTATAATAGAGGGAGGAGAGGAGGGAGGAGAGGATGGAGGATAACGTGTGGTGTTTGAAAGAGAGGGAATTACGATCGAAAGCTGTTGTATTTTTTCTTGGAGTTGGCAATTTGTATTTCAATTTCATTTGTAGGATGGCTTCTTTATGCCTATCCTGAGTGTTAAATTAGGTTGTTTATAGGCAGTTTTTTTTACCTTCTTTCTGGTATCTCCGGTTGCATTTAGATATCTTACAAGGAGAGTTTCTGTCGATCGATTTCCCTGACAGATGTATCCTCTTCTTCTCTCTAAATTTTGTTGTTTTTATAGACCACCTACAAAATTTTAGATATAAACGAAGGCCCCCCTCGCCCTGTAGTATAGTTTTAGCCTCCTTAGAGGCTATGTGGAGATTTTTCTTTAGAATACTGCTTTGTTTTTTCAAAAGGAAGATCGTTTTTCCTTTTTTATCAAGAGGCAGAAATAGACAAAAAACTCTATCAACACGTCATGCGTGTAGTATTTTTTATAAAAAAAACTTACTATTTGCAGCCCAGATTCCACCCTATTGCAGAATTTAAAAGAGGATATTGACATTTGTATGAAAGAGTTTTCTTTCATTTCGTTGTTACATCCATTTATAGAAAGTAACACATTTAATAAAACAATCAAACATTCTATCCATTTTTTAAATACAGGTAATCTTTTTTTTATATAATAATAATAGTAGTAAACTCCACCATAACAGAGAGAGCACAGAAAACACACTGGATACGCTGCCTCCACTTTCTTTTTGTCCCATACTCTCTTTCTCTCTCCTCCTCCTATAAAGGAGAAAATCTCCCCTCTGAAATCTCTCCTTTATAGGAGGAGGAGGGCTCTTTGTACATCTTATGGCAAGAGAAGGGCATCCATCCCTTCCTCATGTCCTCTCTCTCTCCGTGTGAGGAAAGAGTGTAAGGCGCAGGGTGAGTGGGCCAAGAGTCTGCCATCGCAGTAGTCAGTATACGAGGCCACAGCATTGAGAGATACAGAGGGAAGATGTTTCCAAGGGTTATGATTGGAACGAGAAAGCCAGATGAAATCAGGAGGAGAGACTGTGGATCCATCGGGGTGTATGTACATGCCACAAAAAGAGGAGACAGAGAGGGGGTGACGGGAGGATTCCGCCCTTTCACGAGGGGGGGCGTTCACCCCCTCTGAAAATGTATGCGGTGAGGAGAATTCGAGGGCACGACAAAGCTGTGCAGACGTTGAAAAAGTTTCATCTGGAGAGCTCAATTGCTGTACAATTCTCAAATAAGCACGAGGAAAACTTTGAGGAGAGGAAGCTTTGGGACGAACGAGGATACTTTCTGAAAGTCCAACGGTGCTATCAAACGTTTTATAGCCTCGTAAACGATGCGTCTTCTCTTGTAAGACATCCGATGCAGAAGATGAAAGATGGCGCTTCAAGAGGAATTTATGTAACGATTTATCTTTGGAAGTACCATTTTTTTGAATCCACGTTAATCCTCCTCCTGTTAAGGAGGAAGAGGCACTACGAACAGGAGATAGGACTTCTTTTAAAGGGCGGAAAGGGCGACTTAGGAGGAGTAACGAACGAAATCGGGAAGAAACTCCACGTTTTTCTATACAATAGGGGAATGAAATAAAGAGAGGGGGGGAGGGAGAGAGGGAGATGTAGAAAGGAAAGAAAACAGTGAGGAAAATTCAAGTTTTTCTATACACTACAGAAAACAAATAGAGAGATAAAAAAAAAAGAAGTAAAAGTATAAAGAAAAAAAGAGAGGGGCAGTGCAGTAAGAAAGAGAAGGAATGAAGAAAGAAATACAAAGAAAAAGGTATAAGGAAAGTTTTGTCATAAAAATATTAGTAAAAGAAGAAAGAAATGGATTGAAAAGGAAGAAAAGAGAGAGAAAAGGTTAAAAATAATGAAAGAATAAAAAAAATAAAAATTTAAAACTCTACAACTGCCGTTTCTCCTCAAAACAACAAAGGCAAACTCAAAAAAAAAAATAAAATTATCAAAACAAAAATTACAAGATTCAATACTCTATACATTCAAAAGCCTATCAATTTTTCACCAAATTTGAACTGTAAAATACGATTGAAAGAAATAAAACTCAATACTCTCTCTCTCTCTTTTATAGTATAGGCATACATTTTTTTACTCAACTTAAAATAGACAACTTGATGTCTATACTTTCCCTTTGGGTCCACTAAACCCTTCTTAGGAATAGATATTTCTATCCTCCCACCTCTATCCTCCCCCCTCTCTCCCCCTCGTTTCTCGCCTTCGCCTACTCTGTGTTGCCGGGAAATCGTCCAACGGTGGCCTTTCATCTTTTTCCAGAGGGAGATTTGCCTCCACAGAAGAGGAAGAAAGGATCCGTTCTTCGACCCTCCCTCTCTCTCCTCCTGACACTGTCTGACACTCACTTTTATCACAGAAGATATCGACGACTGGCATCGAACTGGAAATGGCATCCATTTCATCCAAAAGAGGGGATATCATATTACTTTGATTAAGAGTGGATCCATTCGTAAAAGAAATCCTAGCTGTGACAGAGGAGGAGCCAACAACTTCTTCACCATCGTGTTTCCTCCAAGTGGAAGCTGCCACTTCCAACCAAGGTGTATACGTATAGAGAGTCAACAGATTTATAGAAGCAGATTGTATATCCTCTTCAGAAGGTCTCCTGTTTCCTTCTAAAGATTGGGGGCTACCCAAGAGAGGCCATTTCTTCTTTTCTCCCAAAGATTTCTGTTGGAGAGAAGAAAATAAAGCTTCACTCCCTCCATAAAGTGCAAACCATCGTGGAGCATCCGCTTCAAATGCCACCAAGGGGAAGTAACGAATTTTCATTGGGGCAGGCAAAGCATATAAAATCCGGAGAGAATTGAAGAAGAATTGCAACGGTGCCACCCACCAATACCTGTGAAAAGAATAGTTTGAAGCCAAAAAACTGGAACTTTATAAGCTGGGATTTAACGTAAGAAGTATTTGAATATCTTTTATTTCTTAGAGCTTCAGGGAATGAAAATCTCATGAAATTTGTCATTTTTTTCATGAAAATCTCTCTGAATTTTGTCATTTTTTTTCATGAAAATCTCTCTCAATTTTGTCATCTTTTTTCTTGTATTTTCAAATGGCATCCCTCTTTCTTTCAAAGCATTTCTCCTTCTTTTCAGTATCTTCATCCTCACACACACACATCTCTCTCTCTCCTTTTTTCGAATTCTCAGTTTCTATCTCTTTTCTATTCCCATCCCACACTAAAAAAGTTTTAAAAAAGAGAATTTGTTATCTTTTAACTCTGTTTCTCCTCCCTTCTCTTTCTTCCTCTTTTTATTAAAGGAAATACGATGAAATAGTACCCTGCATCATATTGATCAACGATAACTGCCTGATGAAGCCACTCATCTGAATTACGAAGCCATTGATGAGGAAAAATCTATACAGAGAGAGAAAGCAGGCAGTTATTCGAAATAAAAAATTTTTTTAGAGGTAGGAAAATCTTTAGAAATCTCTAAAAATCTTTACAACTTTCTTATAGAGTGAATCCTCTTCAAAAGATTGAGATTTTCATATCCTCCTATAGAATCTTACCTTGGGTTGTAATATTCCCAGAAATAAATTTGTAGAATGCTGCTTTTCCAAATCCGTAAAAGAATTACGATAATGCCTGTCAATAAATATAAAATAAATTTATTCGAGAAGAAGATGGACATATATACTTTTTGATGATAGACCTCTGTACTCATTGCCTTTTGTTATCTTTTAAATATCTCTTTATTTTATTGTTTTTTTTTCATTTTATTTCTTTTATTTTTCTCTCTCTTCCACTGTTTCTTTGTGCTTCTCATTTTTATTAAATCTCTGCTATATTTTCCTTCATTTTCTCTCTCATCCCATCATCTGTATCGCCTCTAGATTTCACCTCACAGAGATAAAGATGACTATCTTTTATTCACCTCTGAATGGATGTTAAAAATTCTTTGGAATGCTTCATCATACGAGGACGTTCACGTGTATACTTTTTGTGAGCACTTGAACCTACAAAAAATATAGATTCGTTGAATTCTTTCAATTTTGAACTAGAAAAATAAAAGAGATAAAAAAGATTTACAGTGAAGAGAAAGCTATATAAAAATAGAAATAAAGCTAAAAAAATGTATTAAAAAATATAAATAAGAGGTAAATCCATTTTTGGATTGAGAAGAAGAAGAAGATATTCTCTATCTCTTAACCCTTTCTACCTCCATATTGTATAGAAAGATGATCTCCCAAGAGTTCGTAAAGTTCATGCAAGATATCCACAATCTAATAAAAGCAAAAGAAATTCTTTAACATAAAGAGAAATTAAGATTAAATTTTCTTTTAGACACTGTTCTTAAATCCTCATAGATATATTTCTTTTTTTTAAAATCAAATTGAATATATACTTTGGTACACTACCTCTTTATCATGAACATTTACTATATCTTTTAATTTCATTAAAACTGTAGGATTTTTCTTTCTATACTAGCCACAGCATGCATCCATCCATCCTACTCTATCCACATTTTTTCATCCCCCTCTATACGCATATTCCAATTTTTCATTTTTTTTCTCCCCTTCTTCTCTTCTACTCGTTTCTTTTCTCTCTTTTTTACAACACTCTCCTTCTTTAAACTCTCTCCCTCTCTCTCTCTCTCTCCCTCTCTCTCTCTCCCTCTCTCCCTCCCTCTCTCTCTCTCCCCCTTTTTATCGTATGTATCTCTCCCTCCTTCATAGTCACTCCCTCTCTCTTTTATTTCCTAGTTTATCCTTTGAATCCCATTTCAACTCTCTTAAATCCTTCTACAATAGAAAACCTGAGAATCTTCATCTAAATGGGGTTCTGGTAGATAGGCTAATATAGCCAGTTGATGAATGAGAGCTTCTCGACCCATAAAAAATTGAGCAACGTTTGTACGATCCAAACAATCCACACAATTTGTACGTATAATTCCATTTTGTACTCGAATAGGTTGATAGGAGGCTCTAAAATAATAAAAATGAGACATTAGAGATATTGAAAATAGCAAGAAGATTAAAAGAAATGCTATATGGGTGGGTAGTTTTGAAAAAATCCAAAAGAAAAGGTAGAAAAGTATAAAATATACCCAACAGAATAGAAAAATCCAACTTTTTGAAGCATTTGCTGAGATAATCGTGAAAATTCAAGGAGAGCTGCTTCTGAATTTCTATATAAAAAAATAAAAAGAGAAGAGATAATAAAAGCCAAAGAAAACTTTATGCAATCAATGTGGAAATTATCTAAATTTTCTCTTCCTTCTCTCCTCTATATGTGTATAGGATCCATCATCTATATAAAGAAGTTTGACTATGTTCATAGGAGTCTATTTTATAAAAGTCTATAGTTTATTAAAAAAGAATAATAATATCCTATACTTTTAATGTGAAGAAATAAATGCATTTTCTTCTCCTACTATAGAAAAAAATGTAAGAAGAAAACATCCATAGAAAAATTCAGGTGTACATACACCTTCCGTTATCTCTCTTTTTCTCCCCCCCCCAAAAAATAATTTTTTTTTTTTTGGGGAAGTCAAAATGTCCAATCTTCTTCTATAACTTTCTCTTTCTGTTTCAGATGGCATTATTTTTTTTAATATAAATAACAAATTTTATATTCCATCAAAATCATAGAAAAAGATAAAGAATATCCTACTCCTTATAAAGGCTTTTGATATCAAAATTACGATATTGAAGTTGCATATCTGTAGGCAATTCCTACACAAAAAAAAAAAAATCAAAGAAATAATTCATTTGAAAATAAAGACAAAAATACAAAAGTTAATACTAAATAATTCATTTTTGATTAAAAAAAAAAACGCAAGAGGAGGCGAATGATAGAATACAAACTATTTTAAAGAATTCAAAACAAAGTAAAAACAAGAAAAAAAATATATACATTGGACCACACACAAAATAAAAAATAAATAATATAAAAAACAATGTATTCTTCAATATACAATTTTTCTTTTTTCAAAAATCTCACGTCTACTTTTAAAAAAATGAAAAATATATACATGGAAGCCCTTTTTTAACAATAAAATTTATAAAATATTAGTAAAACATCTACTTTCATTCATTATTTCTTCACACATCTATTAAAATCCAAATCAAATTTTTATAGCCTACACGATTGAGATAGTCGATAGCTCTTTCAAATTTCCTCCCTAATATAGATTCATTTGAAGTTTTCTTTCCCTAAAAATAAAATATTTGAAAAAATAAATTCCTTCAATTGCTTTAACTTGAAATACAATGTCATCAGCTATAAAATAATATATATAAAATATATATATATATTATTAAAAAAAAAATAGTACATATATATATATATATTTTTAAAAAAATTATATAATTTTCTAATAAAACATTTTTTCCATATAATTTTGAATGAAAAAAAAAAATACCTTCATAAGATTAATCACAACAATAGGGGCTCCATATCTACTATAGAAATCCTAAAAATATATAAAAAATAGTAGAGTTTATAAAAACATGTGAAAAGAATCAAATCCAAAAATAATTCAAAGAAAACGTGTAAAGAAATAAGAAATGGATACAAATTTCTTTGATGATTTTTTTTGTTTCATCTCTCTTTTTCTAATAAAAGTTTGTATTCTTCCATCCTTACTTCTACAAGTACATCCATTCAACATACTAAGAAGAGGGAGAAGGCATGAAAAAGTATATATCCAAACATAATTTTTGTCTTGTAATATATAGAGAGATTTAAGATTCATAGAGAGTTTAAACAAAAACAAGTATATAAATAGAAAATGTTGAAAAAAAAGAAGAATTTCCAAGGATTCGAGAGTCCATCTTACTCTCTTTTAAATTGAGAGTCTCTACTCCATTAGGAAGAGGAGGGCGTATTTTGAAACAAATTATTTCGCATCAAGAAGAGAATTTTCTCTAATTTTCACAGCTATGTTTTGCTTTTATTTTCCATATAAATAGAAATCCAAGAATTCATTTTAATTTTCATACTTTAAAATGTTTCCTAGTAGAAGTATAGACCGCATCCGTACGATGAACTGAAATTTTTTTAATATAAAATAATATAAAATAGTAGAGAAAATCAAGGAAATCCTTCCCCTCTCTTTAAAATACACCACAGGGCTGCTCAAATCTATTTTCATCATCATCTCTCGTGTGTTTCTTCTTATTCTTATATTAAATATTTTCAAATATCAACAGTAAAACGTATTTTTTAATTTTAATTAATAAACACCATGCACGTCTCCTTTTCACAAGAAAGAATCCACCCAAAACGCTCTGTAATTTTTTCTCCAGAGAGTTTCTCCCTCATACGGTCTTTAATAGTTTATTAGTTTAAAAATATTTCTAAAAATAATTTCTCTCTCCCTCTACCCCATCAAATCTCTCAAAAATGAAGAAATCGCCGCATAGATATCAAAAAAAAGAGAAAGAAGAAACGAATTTCTTTCCAATTCCATTTTTTCATCAAAAAAAAAAATCAAATATCCCTCCAATGCCTCTCCTTGTCTATCTCTATACTAAATATATTTTTTTCTGTTATTTTTTCTCCCTCTATTTCATTACAATGAGAAGAAGTTATCATCAACACATACAAACCTATCACCTACAACAAATAGGAGGCTTGGGTAGGATAGCATTCGTTTCTTGCTTCCAAAATAAAGGAACAGACGAGCGGTTCTATCAATATCCAAAGTAAAGTATATAATAATAACAAATTCAATTTTTTTATAAATAATGGAATGTGGCCTTTAAAAATCGATAGAGAATAAACAAATCACACGACTATCTATTTATCAAAAACATATACACCTCGAGTAGGATCCAAATCTTACAGCTATTCGTCAGCTCAGTCATTTTTACAGAATTCTACAAAAATTATAAATAGATTTCCTTCACACGATTTACAAAACTCTTTAGATCTATTTTGAAAAAAAAAAATTTATATTTTCATGACCCAGGTTTTCGTCAATAAACAAAAAATCTTCATTTATCACTCTAAATTAAACTATAATTATTCTATCCCTCTTGAATAAGATAGAGTCCATCTTCTTTATATGAAACTATAAAATACTGTAAATAACTTCTATGGTTTTAAGAGAAATCTCTACGACAAAATTACTCCAATATTCCATAGAAAAAAATTTAGACGTTTTCTCTCTTCAAAGCATCCATTCAGGATTCCCCATGACTAGAAATTGTATCAACAGCTTCTTATTTATATATTTTTGCCCCTTATTTTCTTAAAACATATCTATTTATCAAAATTTTCTACTATTTTAGACCCTATCCTTTGTTTTAATTTTTTCTTCCCATTATACAAATCGATTAAAAAAAAATCTTACTTGAAGAAAAGACATAATTGCTCGAGAAGAAGAAGAATCATACAAAATTTGCTCAGTTTCCACATCATTCGCCACATTTCCAGCTTCTAAATATACAATACAGGAATATAGAACGTTTTTTGTTTTTTTTAACATTTTTATCTATTTTTTTAATAACATTTTTATCTATTTTTTTTTATAACATTTTTATCCATTTTTTTATATTTTTTTTTTACACAAAAATAAAACTATTTCTTTGCAAATAAAAATGAGATGTCGTACCATTCACCCCTCGTTTTCGATAGCGTGGTCCTGCAAAAAATCGAGAACTGTAGGATGCATAATAAATATTATAGAAATAAATTAAAATTTTAAAATAAAAGTAGGCATGGATACTATTTATCCTATTAGAAAAAAAAAGGATAAAAATGTTATTAAAAAATAGATAAAAATGTTAGTAAAAAAAAAAACAAACCAGTAAAATAAGAAGCATAACGAACCAAAATTACAAGAAAAAAAATATGCATCCTACAATCTCATTATAATATCTATTCTTGTAAAATAATCGCATGAATCATCTAAACAACTAAAACTTTGTATAGAAAAAAATAGAAAAGATTCTTTTAAAATCAGAATTCATGCTTCTTCCATATGCTTCTACTATTAATACAAAATATTTACACGGTTTAGAATCCTACCGACGAGCAATTAATGTAATTTCAAGAATTCTTCCAGAACAAGAGCAAACTATAAAAAAAATAAAGTATCACATTCTATTGGATTCCAAAAAGTAAACACAGAAATCAACAATTCTCAAAAATAAAGACAATGGGTTATATATACATATTAAAGATACAATCCAACTTCTCAAAATAAAAAATATAAACAATCCAAAAACGGTTTCTCAAAGTAACATCGAAGGAAACGACAGAGTTAAAGAAAAAATGATCAACTCTATCAAATGAAGGCCTACGTTACAATTCGCCTTCAAAATTTTCACATTTTAGTTGATATATCCTGAACTCTCTCTCTCTCTCTCTATAGAGTTCATTAAAAAAAAAATTTAATAATAAAACTGTTTAAACGGGGGTTTGATGGGTATACAGGATTATAAAAAGTAGACCTCTGGGAAAAAAAGAAGAAAAATAACAGCAAAAGAAAGAAATCCTACGAATGGAAGAAAAATGAAAAAAAATTAAATGAAAAATTAATGCAAAATCGTACTCGCTTGAGCCAGAAATCCATGAATGACGGGCACAGACCACTGAGGCCATGTTTTACAGGATTTCAATGGTTCCAATAAAAATAAATTCCATACAAAACGACTTTGTTGAGAAGAGGAGAGAAGATAATCTAAGAAATAAATAGACGTACAGTATTAAAGATTAGTAGATTTTTAAAGTAGAGTCGTCCATAGTCTAAACTTCAACACGGGAAAAATCACAGAAGGGAGGGTTTGACGGATGGAAAAAAAAAATATATATATATAAATAAAATACTCTTTTTTTCAAAAATAAAAAAAACGCCATCGACCTGTTCAATTTTTATAGATTGTAAGTACAGAGAGTGGATGATTTAAACATTTTAATAAAAAGATAGAGATATTGAATACGATAAGAAAGAATTTGATGGCTAAATGGACTCTATTAGAAAAAATGCATCCTTGAAATGCTATTTTCATTTAGAAACTCTATCTCTTCCTCTTCTTCTTACAAACCGTTTTAAAATGATAAAAATATTATAAAATACCAACCTTTGGCATTGAGCATGGGAATGCATAATCTGGAAGCTGTTTCTAAAGAGTAGGAATGTTCACATAAAGTAAAATAATATATATTAAGAAAATTCACTGGAAAAGAAAAATTATTCCCCTTTGGTTGGTAATTTTTAAGAGAAAGTAAAGCTCAGAGACAGAGAGAAAAACAGGGAGAATGAAATAATTAAATGAAAGAGGAAAGAACGGAGAGAATTTATACGAAAAAAATCCTAAAAATCCTGAATTCAAAGATAAAAAGCAGCGATTAAAATAAAAGATAAAACAGAATCAAAAAGAGGAAAGAGAAATGCAAAAATGAAAACCATCCTTTATACATAGGATTATAGTGTAGAGTTTTCGAGTGTTCAAATTCAAAGAAAAATCCATCTCTATATAGCTTTTAATAGTACCTTTTACAGAGTTGAATTGAACAGAATGTGATAAATCATACGTGAAACTATAATAGAATTCTTTGGATAGATTTAACATTCGAAATAATTCCAAAAACCTGCAATGTTAACAAAAGAGAGAATGCGATGGAAAATAAATGTGAAACAGATGCCAATGAGAAAACAGAATGGTCAAGTATCAAAAAAATCCAAGAGAAAAAAGCAGAAGGATAGCCATCACAAGAAATATATATATTTTAACTTTCCATGCCATAAAATAGAAAAAACAAATTCCATAGGATCTAAAGATAAAGATAAGAAATTATTTCCTCATAGAATTTGTATATTAAAAGTATCACATTAAAATACAACGAGATGCAAAACAATTTCCATAATTCAGTACAACTCTTACCGTAATTCTCCAACAGTTGATTCTATTGAGCTAAAAAACGCAAGCAAAAGAAACAATAAAAGATTTACATTTCCTCTTTATCACATTTTTTTAATTGGATATTATCTCTTAATAAAAGAAATTTGCACACATGAAAAATATATGGATCAAACACTTGATCTAATTCATCTTTTGGTATTCCTATACCATCATTTCTGAAACTAATTTCTATCATATTATTTTGTGCTCTCTCACATTTCATTAAAATAAATAAATGTATTTTTAATTTGATTTAAAAACAAAAAGTAAACCGAGATAATAGAAAGATTACAATAGTTTTAAAATAAATTAAATATAGCATGGCTACTACGCTAGGAGGCTCACTAACACTTGCTTAGTTCCAAAGAGTGGAATTAATTCAGTCTTCTCTACAGAATATAATTTGTGTTTGCCGAAAAGATAACCCACCTGCAAGCAAAAATTTTCTTTTCCAAATTCTTTGTTTTGGATAGAGAGCAGAGAAAAGTAAAATGCATTAAATCAAATAAAAAAGGGGATGAAAAGAGTTTGCTGCAAAAAAAAATGCTTCAAAATGCCACTTTGTTTTCTTTAAAAACTGAAAAATTTACTACCAAGATGTAAAACTTAAAAAAAAATACAATGCTTCTCACCAAAGAAAATCATCAGCTACAGAAAATGCACTTCCTCTTCCTACCAAAAACATGCCAATATTAACAAAAGGAGAATGCTACGGTGTGTATATACATGCTTTAGCCACTATGCTAGCCATACAAACCTTTCTATGCTTTGTAACCAACACCGCGTAGTAGGCTCGAGTAAAAGAAATAAATCCAAGCAAGCAGGGGCCAACCGCAATACTTCTGGCAGTCTCTAAAACCCAGAGAACAAATCCAAAATAGTATTTGAAAACAAAAATATAGCAGTTTAGTAGCAGAGCAATTAACAGGATAAAGAAGTGTGAATAAAACCAAAGCTGTCTCTAAATGCTTCGAATAGTTTCGAACAACATTGGTGCTAAAATTAACCATAGGTGAATCACACAGCATATAGAGAGGATCGTATGATTCAAAATGAATACTTCTTATCCATTTATTGCATACATTTCATACAGCCTCTGGATTCTTGCCCAAAATATAAATTGCATGCATACTGGAATACGTAAACATCCCTTCATCATTTCACAAGGGAAGCGGTTGATAAAAGATTTCAACAATTTGCTTTCTTTATCGTTTTCCTTTTATTTGCTGTACGCACGTAAACTCTATAAAATGACTAAACTTACCCAACAGATGTACCACATCCGCAGGAGGGGATGCCGACTTAAAGCGACGATCTCCACCTGTTAGGTTCATCTTTTCCAAAGACTGGCTAGGGTTAATGTACACTAGGGAAAATTCTTCAGTGAATTTGTCATAGCCTTGAATAATATATGACTGCACAAAAAAGTAATGCATTGCAGTCCATAAATTTCACTTCATACTTTTGTCATAGAATGACAGTAGATGCTAGAAGTGTGTAAATGTCTGATGCACCATGGACGCTCTAGCACTACGATTCTTTTTCATCTTCATGTTAGATTTCCCATTAGCATTGCTCAATGTTTACGCAATAATCAGAACGAAAAGCCGCGCTGTATGTACACTATTTGACCGCATAGAAGATCTATTTGACCTGATCTGAAAAATAAGTGCATATTACCAGCAAATACAAGCAAGAGACGCATGCACATAAATTAAAATTTTTAGGCTTACAGAATTATTTTCAAAAATGGTATACTTCTGAAAGGGTACCACAGACGCCATTTTAGAAAAGTAGGAAAATGTTTCTGTAAAGGGTGTAAAAATATTGCCGAAACTACGAGTAGAACAGTTTCATATTCATAGAAATCACAGCAAACCCACGAGAGTAATAAAGATACAACATTTTTACCTATTCACAACCATTTCAATGAGGTTTCGCAAAAGCGAACATGTGAAGAAGCTGCAATGAGTATGCAGTGCGCATTGGCAAAAGTCATTTTGACGTAATTAACCACTTACGATGATTTGCACAAACTATTTAGCTTTCCGTGAAATACATTACTAAATATTGAGATTGAAACGACTCCCATGAGAAAAATACGAAAATTTAGATCTTTGCTCTCTGAAAAATTGATTGAATTTTTCACACTAGATAGTACCGTCTAGCCGCAGCGAGAAATGGCAAGAGGCATTGTGCGGGTGTAGTTACAGACAGCATCGTCAAATTAAAAATTAACGTGAATGCTAACCTTGTAATGTCACGTAAAAGATTTTCAAACTTAACAACAGTAGCAGTCTTAATTATTCGGTTACTTCACAACTGCCTTTCCAGTATATTTCTGTAAAGATGAGCAAAGTCAATTTGTTGCGAACTCTCCTACAGAGATAAACAGTTAATTCAGCGCACTACACTCGATTGTGCTTTTTTACGATGTGTCAGACATCTTTAAATTGTTACATGTACTTTTATTCAATGGGGCAATATGAAATTATATTACTGTGTAAATCGCATGACTCAGCTTCTAATTGTGGAAGATACTTAACTTATGTAATTTTCAAATAAAGATAAAAAAATATCACGCAAGCTGCTCATGCTTTGGCTTTCTGCAATGGAAAATCACCTCATTTCTGGTCATATTTCCGCCTAATAGAAATTGGAAACTACATCAAAAAATGCTGTAATCTCATTTCTCAATCTACGAAAACTCATGATGGTTTCTGTAACGCTGATATGTTTATTATCAGATATACTATTGCTTAACTGCTTCCAAAAAATAAGACTCAATTAAACATATAATATCTCGAAGGCATGCATCATACATATACTCTCACTATCTAGTGTATTGTGCATTCGTAATTACTTGTCCTGATGTTGATATATACTTCCCAAATATATGGATATGTCACGAAAAAATTATTGGAAAACGCATCATGCTGCTAATCTACTCCAGAATGATATATTATAAATATACAGCATATGCTTAGTCGAATATATATCACTCCAAAGTACACAAATACATGAATTCCATCTTTTTGAAATGTATTCCTGACGAATGTTGATTCTCTGCTATAAAATAATATTCCCAATTAATAATTTGTTTCTTCTCTCATGCATTCTCAGCATGCATCTTCTTGAGGGTTGTGATGAAGCGAAGTGAGCAAGATATATATATGCATACTTTTGAAGTAAAAGACAACTTCATATTTTGCCTTGTTTTAATGTCATGATTGTGAATTTTTTCTATCGATCATATTTCAACGAAAAAAGAAGGAATTTTCGTTGATTCTTTTCACCACAAATGACGACTGCCCTTTCCGTATCTTCTCAGCCTGCTCTTCGTGAAGGGTGCTGTAGGGATACATTTATATCGCTTAATGACGTATGACATCGAATTATTATTATAGGATTCTTCGAGTTTTCCTTTACAGCCATGAGGCATAGTTTTCTTACCTAGCGTAATTAGTGGTATGATACCACAATGTTGAATGGATGCATTTCTATTGCTACACTATATATTTTCACTATGCAGAGAACGCTTGATTCAGAGAGATACTGCTGCATTACTCTAATTACTACGATTTTTTCTTGGATAAAGAAGGAAACCCATGTCGAGCCCTCTATAGGGAATGAAAGATGTAGTTTCTCATTTAATCTTCTCCTCGTTTTCTATATAAAAACTTTAGTTTTTATTTTCCTCGATTTCTTATCTTCTCCATAAGTTAGCCTTGTGTTTTTATTGAAATATATGTGTTTTTGAATATTTTTTTGAGGAATAGATGACGCAGATGAATTGCGATTTAAAGTAGAGAACCCGTATAAAAAGTTTCAGCATTATGTGCATCAAATGAGGAAACTATAGTCACGCACTTATAGAAGCCCGATGATTTGTTTCAAAAATTGTTCTGTATGTGTGAACAGCATTATCCAATCTATTATGATTCTAATGACCCATTCCGGTATATTACTGTTTGAAAGTACAGATGTGGTGGCTGCTGATGCAGTAACTCCCTGCTTCCATATACTATTCTTTTGCTACTTTTTGTCTCTTGCATAATACTTCAGTGATGAACACTACAGCGGTAATAAGTTAGTCTAAAAGCATGAAAAATAGTTTTTCATCGTGACTTGTTTCGAAAGGGCCTGAAAATAATAAAATTTAAACGATGCATATAAAAGCATACCCACATGTAACGAATTTTGCATCTATTTAGATTCAAAAATTCTTCCATGGTTGGATGCATTTTCACATTCTATCAAATGCATCAGGTTTCTTATAGCGAAAAAGCAATATAAATATATCACCAAGCAGTTCAAAATATGAAAACAGTGTACAAAACCCTGTATGCATTCTTCTTTTTCATGATGTAAGATATGCCACAGCAAATCTATTCTATCAAATTCAAACTACACCCATAAAAAAATATATAAAATTGAAAAATTCCACTACAATAAATGCAAACAGTCACCAGGAAAAAATTCCTCGATAGAAAACGTCGTGATGTTAGAAAACCCTTCATCAAGCTTACATAAAAGAAAAACAAGGCATAGATAAACAAAATTTAAAGAATCCAAGGAGCGTCCTATTAGATAAAATACAAGTATACAAGGAAAAGAAAAACCATAAAATGAATTACACCAAAATATGACGAAATCGTAAAGTAAAAGCCAAAAACGAATACTTTTTTTGAAAAGAAAATTCCATTGCAAAAATCTCTCTTGAAGAGCCCTCCCTGTTTCAAGAGTCTCATAGGAGAGAAAAAAGGATTGCTAGACGATCCAACTTAAGATAAAGAATCCACACACAGAAGTAGGTAGCATTTCACAGTAAGAATGTATATGAATCAAACTAAAATTTCCATTTAAAATAGTTACAAAAGTAATATACATAGAAGCAGCAACGTTTCCCAATTACTTGAGGGTCTTCAACATATTTAAAAAAGGAATGAATTGCAACGGAAGGTATTTTGGGTATGGAGGGATCTTTGAGCTGAAGAAAATTATAAAAAGGAGATTTATGCAGTATTCATCAATTTACGTTTATCACCGCATTTAGATTTCTTTACTAAATTCATGCCTAAACGAGTATAGAGGCATTCAATTTATCCTTGATTTGGATTTCTCTCTAGCTTACAAAAATGCATTTTGTAGACAATTTTAATAAAAAAATAAAATACTTAAAAATTGTATGAAAATGGAGGAGTATAATGCGATTACCATACGATACGTATTTAAATGAAAACAAAATTCCTTGGGATATTCCAAGCGAATAGCTTGAACAAGAATATCTGCACCATTATAAAATAAGAATATTATATATATATAAATAGGAATAGAAAAAACGGTCGAAAAAGATAAAATACTTATATAAATACTTTCTATCGCTCCTACAATGCAATGAAAATAGGTTAGAATGATTTGATGTGGGTCTGTTTTATAAAGAGAGAGTAGAGAGAGTGTAGAGAAAGAGAGAGTAGAGAGAGAGTAGAGAGAGAGTAGAGAGAGAGAGAGATAGAGAGAGAAATGAGAGAGAGATAGAAAGAGAGATAGAGAGAGAGAGATAAAGAGAGAGATAGAGAGAGAGAGATAGAGAGAGAGATAGAGAGAGAGATAGAAAGAGAGATAGAAAGAGAGATAGAGAGAGTAGAGATAGAGAGAGAGATAGAGAGAGAGATAGAGAGAGTAGAGATAGAGAGAGAGATAGAGAGAGAGAGTAGAGATAGAGAGAGAGAGTAGAGATAGAGAGAGAGATAGAGAGAGAGAGATAGAGAGAGAGAAAGTTTCGTTTTAGAAAACAGTGTATTTCTCTATAAAAATTCCACTTTCACAAAAAGTGAGAATAGATACAGCATGGCTATAGAATACTAGTACATGTAGATTCCTTACTACATACGATTCTCTATCTAAATATAGAGACACTAATTACATAAACCATGCATTTTAAAAATTTCCATAAGGATTGCTACAAAGATGAACAAAAAACAATTTCTTATTTTCTACATTCTTTTCATGTCTAAGAAGAAGATGTGGGAGCATCTATACAAAACATAGAAAGGTCTATATCTGTGTTTGTTAAAAATATTCAAACGTAAAGTGGAACAAAAATAAAGAGGAGGAAGGGATGTAGGATATACAAATGAGATATTTCTATCATTATTTTAAATTTCTTGATGCGTATGGCTGTAGCCAAACAGAATGGCATAGTTTTGTTTTGATTCTCCTCTTTACATGAGAAAATTCTCAAATTATTTTAATTAGAAATATAAAAGACAATGTGTTATTCCATTATAATAAATAAAAATATGAATATATCCTACCATTCTCTTTGGCCAAATCTATATATAATTTTCGAGTACTTTTCTCTTTATTTTGATTGTCAATAATAACGGATTCTCCTATATGTATATACAATACATTTTTTTTTAAAAATATATCGTTTTTAACAGAAAAATCCAAATATATATTTCTACAGAATTTATTATTTTTTTCTTTCATTGCTGTGGATTGCATTTTTTTTTATAAAAAAATATAGTATTTCTCTTATTTAAAAGAGTTTTTTTCTAAAAATCTCTAAATTTTGACTCTCTACATGTTTTCACCCTTTATTTTAAAAATATTTATTTAAAAAATAGGAAAAAAATTCCCACAAACAGATTTGTTTCTCTCTTGGATTTCTTTGAATATTTTTGTTTTTTAAGTACACACTTTCTCATTTATTTTCATCTCCAATAAATAATTTCTCTTTTTTATTTTTTATTTTTAATTCTCTATTTATAATATATGAAACAAACCCT
This sequence comes from Cardiosporidium cionae, assembly GCA_015476325.1. Lineage (NCBI taxonomy): Eukaryota > Apicomplexa > Aconoidasida > Nephromycida > Cardiosporidium > Cardiosporidium cionae. The sequence continues at coordinate 24,536 of JADAQX010000516.1, forward strand.
TTTTGAGAGCAATTTTGCAAGCAGCCAAACATTTAGCTTTTGTTTTGAGATGATCCTATAAATATATTCAAGAAATAAAATAAAATAAAATATATATTTTATTTTTAAATGTAGACAAAAAAATGGATATACCACAGATATATCAAAAAAGATAGAGAAAAATATAAAAATAATAATAAAATCACCTATTAATAAAAAGAAAACATAAAAAGTATCACAATGAAAAGGTGTGTGCAAACCTTTTAGCAAAAGAAATAATAAATCCAATAAAAATAAATATTATAAGATAAAGAATAAGAGAAGAAATCCCAAAATACGTAGATTAAAAAAAAAAAAAATTTTTTTGAGAGAGAAAATGCAATACAATGCATTAAAATAAAAATATTTAAAAAATATTTAGTAGATTTTTTATTAAAAAATAAAGCAGAGAAAGTTATTAATATATATTATTTAAAATATCGTAGACATTTTTTTTAATTTTTATAAAATAAATAAATATATATGTTTATGATTTACTTGGTTAATATATGTATAAGAAGAAAAATAATAACGGCTAAATGTACTTTTCCCACTTGCTGGAGCACCGATCATGAGAATCACTAATAATAATATTAAAAAAAAAAAATAATAATATAGACTATTATCATAAAAATCTATTTTAATTATTTATAATAAAAAATAATAATAAAATACTCTCTTGCTTAGAAGAAACGAATCGTTTGGAAGAAATGGATGCCACCAATGAGTTATCTGCTGCAAAAAAAAAATCAAAGAGAATTAGTATTAGTATTAGAGAGAAAAAAAATAAAAAAATAAAAACTGTTTATATACAAATTAAATTATATTCCAAAAAAAATATTAAAAAAGAGGGAGTATTTGTTTTTCTTTTGTTTTATTATGAAAAAAAGAGATATCTTTTCCATTCAAAAAAATCCTTATATATATCTCTCAATAATATATTCGTGTAGTTGTTATCTATTAATCATTTGTATAAATTTTTGTGTAGAATTATTTATTTTTTTTTTAATAAAATTATTTTCATTCCTAGAGTAAGTATCTTTATCACTTCAAAATATAAAAACTATAATATTAATTTCTAAATTTTTAATTTATTACATTATTTCAACTCTATAATTTCAAAAAAAAAAATACACCTAAAAACGTATAGAAAAAAAAAAAAATATATATTAATAAATTTTTTTTTTTTATAAAATTCTTTTATTCTCTCTTTTATTTTCAAAAAATACTTGACTGTGAAAAGCGTAGTTTTCGTGGATCAAATAAAAGATGAAGCTTGACATTTTCAACGACACTATCTATCAAGTAAAAAGTTATACAAAATAAAAATAAATTAAAAAATTTCATAGAAAAAAAAAGTAGAAAAAAAATATTTCTACAGTTTTATCGTTTGTATCCAAAACAAGGAAAAAATTAAATCAAAAAATAATATATAAAATAATATTAAAAAAAATTAATACTAAATAAAAGAGATACAAAAAATAATATTCTTCACAGTATTTATATAAAAAAATTTATCTATAAAACTAGTCATAACATTATCTACAAAAAAAAAAAAATATATTTAGAAATAAACCTTATCAAAAAGAATATAATTTGTTTCTGCAATTCCATTTACAGATTTTTAAAAATAATTTCTGTTCAAATTTTTTTTCTTTTTCTATTTCTCGTAAGGAACGATTGTTGTGTATTCGTTTTTATATTTTTCTTTTCCATTCATTAAAAAAAATAATTCATTTTCTTGTACATTTAATAAAAAAAAAGTAAATTTCTCAAACTATTTTCTTCTAAAAAACAATTTCTCTCTATTCTCTCTCTCTATTCTCTCTCTCTACTCTTTCTCTCTCTCTATTCTCTCTCTACTCTCTCTCTCTACTCTCTCTATCTCTTCTTAGCTTACATAATTCAAGTATGAGTATTCTAAAAAGTATATTTTTAATTAAGTAACGTCATTTCTCTCCCCCCTCATCAAAAAAAAAACAAAAAACAAACATAAATATATAAATTTTCTATCCTTTTCTACTTATAAAAAATTCTTCGGGTGTTTTGAAAGAAATTCCAATATTCTCAGAAAATTTTATATCCTTATCATTTATATCCTTCTTTCGTAGAGAAGAGGGGCCTCTCCCTGCAGAATCTCCCACATAAAAACATTCTGACAGAGAGAAAGGAGGGAAGGATTCTTCATCTATCCAATTTTTTCGAAAAAATTCCCAACAACCAATTCCTGTACCAAAAAAAATAAAAATAAAATTATATAAAAATATATTCACTACAAAAAATAAATAATAATCTTCAAAGAATTCTATAGATATACCAAATAATAAAATTAATTAAAAAAAAAAAGAAGAGATATTCCTATGTTTTCAATTTCCATTCTTTAATATTTTTTTTCTATTTCTAAAATAGAGAAAAATCAACAGAATAAATAAAAAAGAAGGAAATTTTTTCTTTCTTTTATATATAAAATCATGTTTTCTCTTAAGAGTATATATACAACTTTATCTTTAATATAGATTAGATTTTATTTTAAAAAAATTAAAAAAACATGTTTTAGCTTTTCCAAAATAAAATAAAATAATTTATATATAAATACTTACTTGGTTTTCTATAAATATCATCTCCAGTTCTGAAACATCAAAAAACAAAATTATAGTTTTAAAATAAATAAAAAAATACTTTATTACATGGGATTCTTTTTTCTAATATTAAAAAATACTAAAGAAATGTATAAAAAATCAATCCTCCATTGGAAAAAAAAATCCAAAGAGTACAAAAATAAAAAAAATTTATTGTTTTAAAGTAAATAAAAATAAAAAATCCAAAAGAGAAAGAGAGTTAGAAGAATATTATTACATACATATATATACACAAAGAGAGAGAAAAAAAAAACAGAAAATAGGGTAAAGAAAGAAAGATGTTTATATATATATAAACGTAGTAAAATTCTATAAATTTTTTTTTTGTACAACTTACAAAATAAAAACCAGAAAAGGAGCATTTACTGAATAGAAAAAATATATACAAAATAGAAAACATATTAATATATATATGTACATGAAATTAATGAATGAAAACCATCTTAATAAAAAGAGATATTTCATACATGCATTTAAAAGAAACATACACAAATGGATATCAAGAAAAAAATATTTCTTATTAACAAAAAAAAATTGATGGAACCGTATATAACTATTTCATGAAAAAACCTTACTATAAGTTTGAATATGCTCAAGTTTATCTTGAAAGAAAAAAATAAAAAATTAATAAAGGTGTATATATTTTTAAAAAAAATAAAAATAAAGGTGTATATATATATTTTTTAAAATTAATATATTTATATAGAGTATATATATATAAAAATAAATAAAACTGTTATAAAATAAAATAATACATCCTCTAGTATGATAAATTTTACTCTCATAAAAAAAATAAATAAAAAATAAATAAATAAAAAAATATATGTGGAAAAAACACAAAAAAAATAGAACGAAGCATTTGCACGACTCCCCTCCGTTTCAAAAAAATATTTTTTATTTCTTTTGTATATAAGAAATCTAAAATAAAGGCATGGAAACGTAAAAAAAATTAGTTTTCTAAATCATTTTATACTCTGTAGAAAACTATTATATTACACAAAGCTGAGAGAATTTTTTTTATCTACTCTCTTTGTGTTTTCCAAACACATAGTTTGAATTCATTTTTTCCCCTCTATCTACAATTCCTTCCTATTCTATAAAAGATTTCTTCAAAAATCTTATGGATTGATTCCAAAGTATGTGTATATCCAAAGAAAGAATCCTCTCTCTTAGTAAAATCCCAAAAAAATATAATAAAAAGAGAATTCCATCGTTTTATCATCAAGTATAATGTCAACACCAACAAAAATATTTTTTGATTATTTATTTCATTAATAAAAATATTATATAAAAAAGGATATTCTCTAACACCCTCTTAGAAATATACAAAAATATACCTGTGATATCCTGCAGCTTCACCGATCCATTAGAAATTCCCAATTGATTAGTAAAAATAACAATTTTAAATCTTGTAAGGAAACAGAGCAGAGAGTAAAAAATAAAAATTACATCCAAAGGAATAAAAAAAAAATAAAGGTTGAAATAGGATTGTGATGAAACTTATAGTAAGGAAAACTATGAAAATGGTAAAGAAATTAAGTAAAAATAAAATAAAATAAACCTATACTAGCACAGAGAGATGTAAATTATTTAGAGATGTAAATTATTTAGAGAGATGTAAATTATTTAGAGTATAATTATTCTATAAATAAAAAAAAGATAGGAGTGAAAAAATCAAGGAAAGAGTATGTATTTTTAAGAGAAAAAAATAGAAATAAAAAATACAATTTGAATTATGGATTGAAAAATACTTCCTATCATCCAAAGTACAAAATAAACCCTAAAAATAAAATCTCAAAAAATAATTCGAAATACACCTCATCTTTCTCTACAAATTTCCAATTTACCCAGTTTCTCTCTCTTTCTTGTATTCATGAAATGTAGAGAAATGTATACATATCTCTCTCCATCGTATTCGGTTTTCCTCTCCATCTTTTTCTCCCATATTCCCTGTCTATCTATTGCTTTTTGTCAGATTGTCAATTTTCTAGTGTATATACACTAGTAGTGTTGATAGAATTCGTAGATAAAATTTAATATTTTAAAAATATTGCTGTAGAAAAGACAAATCGAAAGAATGTTTACCCCTCTTCATGCAATTGTTTTAATTTTTTTGGAACCGAAGGAAATCGTAATGTCCAGTCCAGTTTATTCAAAGGAAAGGCTTTTCCACTTTTTGTTTGAATAAGTGTACCATCCATATCAAAAGCAGCTACTTTTGTACAATTTGAAGAATTAAAATCTTTCCATATTACGGAGTCATGCTGAAATTTATAATAAAAAAATAAAGTTATTCCACTATTTTGGTTATCTCTATAATTCCTTCCTACTAAATAAAAACATTGGCCAATGGGAAGGGTGTCGTCCCCCCTCTATAAAAGAGAGAATCAAATAAATATCCAACAAGAATAAAAAATTACGAAATGCAAAAGAATGCCATTGCATCTTCAAAGCATTATCAACGATAAACTAGCAAAATCCTTCCCAAATCTTCAAATAGGAAGAACAACCTATGAAAGCAATTTTTTCAATCCATTTGTCCCACACCATAGGTTTGATTAAAATGAGAGAAAAATGCAAACATATATATGCACACACATACAATGAAACACAGTCATTTCTCCTTATAAAGAAATGCACAAAGAGGAAATTCTGTAGCCTGAGTAAATTATTACACTTTCTCTATGAAGATCAAGTGGAAGCTTGCAAAAATATGAGTGATTTCAAATGCATGTGTGCAGCATGGAAGAAGTCCATTCATCCTTTTAAACACTAAAGTAGTAACTATTCGCTAAAAAGAGAGTCTATGGGTCAAGATAATAATCATCTCCATTTTTGAAGTTATAATGCTCGCTTCAAGAAGATATTTCTTATACCGATGGATGCACGCGTTTTGAATGTCTATATATATTTCATATTTCAGAAAGAATGATGAAATGCGTAGCAAACATGCCATTTTTGAGTTTCCAAAGAAATAAAAGATGAATGCCAAGAGAGTGTAATGCGTATTTAAGAAAATAAAAGCAGAGCTTTGCGGTTAAGTTTTTCATCTTATTTTGTGAACAGTTTTCCGATTATCCAATAAAGAATACTATAGCCCTGAAAAATGGGGTATATAACCCCCTCCAAAACATTCAATAGCATCTAATGCCAGAATACACTAAAGACTACCATTTGTACCAGAGTGGAGCAGAAAATATTCTTCGTGTGTTTCATTTATAATTCTGAACTAAAACATATATTCACATCGATAATTAAAAGGTGCAGTGCATCCGATAATGTAGAAATGGAGAGATTTGACGCAGGGCTGTAATTGTCTTTGCAGTTCACCGCCAAATACACTATTCGTTTTTATATTAATTTTCAGTAAAGTAGATGATTTTTGGGAATTGAAGAACTGCTAAAAGCTAAAACATGTATGTCTGCATCGAATTGCCCATACGTTTCTACTAGTATTTTTGCTTCGAAAACAATACTTTTGTCTGCCCTGTGCCCAATTTGAAGGAAAGAGATGTGCAATTAAGTACAGCAAATATATTTTGCTACTAAGGCCATAGCTAGAAGTAGATTTTTACATGCGCATCCACTGGAGCCATTCAATGAACACATGTAGAAATTGCATGGATTGAAGCGAAATAAAATGCCCAAGCAGTGACACATGCAGCAAGCATGGTAGCTAAAGTACCTACAGATCCCAGTAAACATAGAAACAGAACTTCCCACAGACAGTATCTTAATTATTTTCATGCATAAACCTTATGTCAAACAAAAATACAGCAAAATGATACCTTATGCCAACTTGAAGGAGGGACGACTACATCAGCATTAGAAGCGGAAGCTTTTAAGCGCTTTTTATCCTGCCCAGTCGCCATTGGCACGCATGTGAACTTTTTTACAGAATTCCGAGAAATATAAAGGAATGAAAGAAGTATTCAAATATACTCAGTAAACTGCAAAATAATACAGTGCTCTTTGAATTACTCACACCCGGTCTGCACAAAAATCACAGCGCAGTTAGGGTAACTGCGAAGGAAAAGGAAACAATTTTCAAAAAGACATCTAACTGCTGGCAAAGGCGCATGTAGAATATTGTGGAATGCTTTTCTCAAATGCGCACTTGAATATTATTATAATGAAATGACCGATAAGAGCACCAAAAAGGCAGAAAATATAAATTTTTTGCAGCAAGATGTATCATCAAACACTATGGCGAAGTTTCTTGATACAGCCCCCAACCTTTGCGCTACAAGGGAAAAACGGTAACAGAATACATGTAAGAGAGAAAGGCTGTACAAGACACTCAATCAATCTAAAACTTCCTAATACGTATTTTCCATAGAAAAACCCTTGCAACAAGAAGTGCTTGTTTTGGGGATGTTGAGTGTTCTTTCATAGACTGGCTGATCACAACCTTATGTGAAAAAACCTATTAACATAGATATTGTCTGATTATGGGGGATATAGCAAAAAACATTTACATGAAGGTGAAGAATGATATGCATTTAAGCTTTTATATGACTTCTTTATGCGGTATTGGGAATTGCGAACCTTAACTTGTAATGTGTCCGCATTTGTACGCAGTTAGATGAAGTTGCGTGCAACTCGATCAACCATAATGACATTTGCTAATGAATAAGCAGAAAAAATCCATGATAAACAGGTACTTCTTTATGATTGAAAGCATATCTAAATAAAAATTCACTTTTGTCATTTCCTTGCATGCATCATGTTAACTTTATCGTAGCCACTGCTAAAAAATCGATGCTAGGGCCAAGATAGGCAGGCTTGCGAACCGCAAAAAGTAACTAGCTTGTACGAGAATATCCCAAAACACTTTGTTTGATTGATATTATTTACAACATACAAATAGGAATGCTATTTTAATTCCTTCTCATTAACTTACCTTATGAACGACTATGAATAAAATAGCATGTCATATATCCTTCGTTAGGGTTACAAATATGCCGCTCTATAGTTGCTGCGGTGGTACTTAAGTGTTGCCTGTCTATGACTATGCTTTACTGTTTCAACTCGCAGGTAAAATGTAAAAAAATTGTATTGGGAGTAAACAAAGTTCACATGGGTCGGTATTCACTTTATTGTTCCTTACGCCCACTTGAAAGTGCGATTAACACATGCAGGGCATTGCCTACTTGTTTGTAATATGCAGATAGAGTATAATTGACTTGTTTCTCCTCATTGTTTTTCATTTGTACAAAAATATTTTTGCAAAGAAGCAGGTTATCATTTTTTCTAACAGAGTGATCATGCTAAATTAAATGTCTCACTCACCACTAAACTGGAAACTATGTAGGGCATTTATACAGGAATTTGAAAATTTTAGCATGGCAGAGTCCTTTTTCAAAAGGGAAAGCTTGATAAGTTCTTTTTATACTTCTTGGTACCTACATGAAAGCATTAATTTTGTTCATTTCCTATATCAATATCTCAGAGTATAGCAAGTATATTTTACTATTCAATATATTCCCATGGAGCAGCACACAGCTTGTTTCTATGTGAGTTAATAAACTGCTTGTCTGTGGGCGCAAATTTTGTGAAATTACTGGTATTTTTGAGGCGAAATGAAGGTAAGATCATTCAATCATTTGATTGTTGAAGCAATGGGATATAAAATCTTTTAACTATTTTTCTAATTATGAAATGTAACTAAAGAATTGAAGCTTGAATATAAAGTAAAAGGAAGAAATAGAGAGTGTAGAAAGAATAACCAAAAAGTGATCATCCCCTTAAGTAGGTAAAAATTGGGGTATGAAAAGACATTCTAGAAAGAGGATCAGGACCATTCGATGTCGTTATGAGCCATAATGAATCAGAACGTTTAGTCAGTATGATATCAAGCAAAAGAAGCGACCTTAGACATTAATCTGCGAAAACTCATGATGGCTTAAATAACGCTGATATGTTAATTATTAGATATACTATTGCTTAACTGCTTCCAAAAAATAAGACTCAATTAAACATATAATATCTCGAAGGCATGCATCATACATATACTCTCACTATCTAGTGTATTGTGCATTCGTAATTACTTGTCCTGGTGTTGAGCTATGCTTCCCAAATATATGGATATGTCACGAAAAAATTATTGGAAAACGCATCATGCTGCTAATCTACTCCAGAATGATATATTATAAATATACAGCATATGCTTAGTCGAATATATATCACTCCAAAATACACAAATACATGAATTCCATCTTTTTGAAATGTATTCCTGACGAATGTTGATTCTCTGCTATAAAATAATATTCCCAATTAATAATTTGTTTCTTCTCTCATGCATTCTCAGCATGCATCTTGAGGATGATGTTGGACAATAGAAATGATATTCACGCAGTAATAATACTGGAAACTCATTCGTCAATAGCTGCAAGGAAGCAGCATCTAAGTGCAATGTTCCATTTGGAGAAGCTCTCTTTGTTGGCGATTGTTCGAACTACCATTACCTATGTTGTCCAGTGTTGATTCATTATTGACGTGAATGCGTGACGCGTGCATGAAGTAATTTTAAACACAACAGGAACGTCCGACAACAAACAAAGCAACTGGCAGCTGCTGTTACTGTTTAGGTAAAATAGTAACGAAGTATTAAACGGAGGCATGCCACGCTTGATCGGGTGCACTTACGCTCACACGTACAGTTTCATGGGAACTAGGTTCTAGGAATTTTCTTGTGATAATGAAGCAAAATGAACAAGATATACATATGGGTATTTTCGAAGTAAAAGACGACTTCATATTTTGTCTTGTTTTAATGCCATGAGTGTGCATTTTTTCTACCGATCCTATTTCAGCGAAAAGGAATTTACGTTGCGCTATAAGGAGAAAAAGAAGCACACAGTTCATTCAAGCTGTGTGCCATGCGTTGAAAAGTAAGGAAGTTGGAGTTATTAATCATGTTTAAGCTTGCAGCTGCAAATAATCCCCTATTTTAAAAAAACAAAACCAAGTTAAGGTAAGAACCGAAATTTACACATAGCATTAAATTCTTAGCATCTAAGTACCAAGATTTTAATGCAATTTTTCACAACAATTCTAACTAAAGAAGAAGAGAAAAATATAGTTTTTAGACAACAAGAAAAATATACACAAATGTTAAGCCGATTTTGATAACTATCACTACTTTAGAAAAATGTAAAGATATTTTTATAAACAAAGAATTTTGGAGCATGTTAAAATATGCTCCCGTTGCGAAACAGAAAAATATGTGCGACAAATTTTGATATTATTTTTTTAAAAAAGGACTAAAAATGATTACAAAGAAGATTCAAATAAGACTAAAATAGAACTAGAAATGTTACAATTATCCAAGTTGTGTTACATGAAGAAGAAATTCACGTATTTTTACAATGTGTGACATGTCAAAATGTTACCAAACCAACTCGTTGATATATTGATCTACAGCATTTCTTGACATGCATGCCTTTTATTTCCATTATACAAAAAAAGTTCAATAAAACGTTGGTGAGGAATCGTAGCATATTTAATTAAGATACAGATGTCATACAACCTGGCAACTATAAGACTATGTAATCTGAGAATAAATGTAAAAAGAGGGGAAAGGGTGTAGTATCCATCAATTTTCCATGATATTTACAAAATAATAAATCAAATTCTACAGATGCAAAACCTATACGAACCCATCGATGAATCCACATTACAGATAAAAACCATACAAATAGACAAAAAAGAGGGACAAAAAAGTGTTTCAATCGAGGGATTGAAGGAACATTAAAAATTATTTACAGCCATAAAATCATCCATTTTTCTTAGACCCAAGGAGAGAAGGAATCCATAGAGGGGCTGCTTTTTTGCATAGGGAGATCATTGTACCATCCATTATTTGATTCACAATCATTAACAAATTTTTCAATTGTGAGAGGATTTTCATTACTCTGCAAAGGCATGCTGAGATTTTCACGAGAGATTTGAGGAGAAAAATGAAAGGAGAGACCCCCTGGAAGCATCTCCCTCGAAACAAGTCCAGATGGACCAAATAAAGGCATAGAAGATTCTTCTTCATAAGGTGACAACACCGTGGAGGCCACCGGTGTTAGGTGACTAGGATCATGAAAATATTCCGCGGGAACACTCCAAGGAGAAGGTGGATAACTATAGGGAGTATAGGCCATCTTTCGATCTCCCAAAAAATACATAAAAGGATTCCCACTTACAAAATGATTACAAGGGCTATTCAGAGAGAGGGGTGAATGTATTGAGGAGGGAGGAGACAGAGCGGCTACGGGATGCATAGCGGATTTTGTAAATTGATGGGTAGATATAGGAAAGGGAAAGGAAGTAGAGTGCTCTGGTAAGGTGGACATCGTTTGAGGGGGTGAAAAACAGGGAGAAGAGAACACATAAGGATAAAAAGAGGTATCCTTTCCAGAAAGATCATCCCTCGTTTCACAATGACAGGCGGTGGTTGGCTTCGAATCGGTGTCAGCCTCCTGTACAGATATCCCTAAAGAGGTAGCATCCTTCATTAAAGGAGAAATCAAGTGATGAGAGAGAGAACTTGTGGAGGCTGCATGACTCACAGGAAGAGAGGATTCCATCTCAGAGATCGTCTCATCGGCGGTGGCTGCTCCAGAATAATAATAAGGAGGGGGATAAGGGGAGAGTGGGCGAGTTTGGGCTAAGCATTTTAGGGGGAAAGGTGAAGAGATAGCCAATGAAAAAGTTCTTGAAGGCATTGTGGACAGACACTGTGAAGAAATAGAATTCTCCTCATCTTCTGTGGGTGGACACGTCCCAAGGGAATTCCAGTGGCTCCTCTCATGCGATTCTGGCAGCTGGGCCATCTCTGAAGAAAGCAAAGAGGTGATGCTGGAGGGGTAAAGAGATTCCTTCTTCTTTTTTTCTACTGGAGAGAGAAAATCAACCCAAGATTCCTTAAGAGAGGCACAAGAAGTGCTCACAACAGAAAGGGGTCTTTGTTCCATCGTCGAGTTTAGAGGAGGGATCATGGATTGAAAAAAAGAAGAGGAAGAGGAAGGAGAATAACAACCAGGAAAGTCTTGTGTACCCATAGAGGAGGAACCCGACAGAGGGGGAGAGGAAAGATAAGAGAAAGAAAGAAATGAGGAAAGAGGCAGTGTATCCCCTCCCATCAGATTCTCATTTAATTTCTCATGAGAAGAGGGGACAGGGAGACTGTGGGTCGTTGGAGTATAGGAGATATTCATAGCTTCATTGACTGCCTCTAGGACTTCGGGTGTATCACATTCCATTCCATCATAAAAAGGATCGACTAACTGGACAGGATTCTTCATTTCTGCTATCTTTTCTGTTGCCACACGAAATTTTATAGCTCGAATCATCGCTTCATGATATCCGAATTTGGTTGCAGAAAAAGCTTTTGTACGGTAACGTAAAAATCGACCTTCTTCATCACACATTTTATATTTCACCAGCCAAAGTTTGGAAACAGCGCGATAGACTACACCTAGAAAAAATATAAAGAAAAAAACATGGGAAGAAGAGAGAGAGAGAGAGAGAGAGAGGGGGAGGGAGAGGGGGGGAAGGGGGGATGAAAAAAATGTAAGAGAGAGAGAG
>JADAQX010000050.1:0-129235 GCA_015476325.1 Cardiosporidium cionae
TGTTTTTTTTCTATTTAATTCCCCTCTGAGATTTGACATAAGTAGAATGCTGCGAGATTCCTCGTGAAGTGTATGTACAATGTTGACAAGATAAAAGTACTTTTTAATTAATTGCGTTATATTTTTCGATAACATCTTAAGTAGATGAGTGAAATCTTGCGGCTTAATAAAGTTAAGAGTTTTAATTTGCCCCTGTAGACGATGTAGAATGAGAATGTTTCAGTAGATTCGACAGGTGATATACGGAAACGAGTGCATGATAATGTGCAGTGGAGGTGCAGACCCGCTATAATCCCTGCAACCGTTCTGTAAAAATAATCAAGTCACATTTCAATTCGACTTCGGTTACACACTACTTTCTTAATATTTTTAATGAGTTTCTGATTTGCTTTGTACTGTGAACATGTAAGATATACGCCTTTGTTGTGGTTTTATTGAGTCCTACACTATTCCGACTTTAAAAGCGCATTATTTGAGCAGGGAGAGGGATAACTTATTTAAGCATTTTAAACTGAACAAATCTCGAGTAGTGTGACTAACATTGGTTATTAAAATTCGTGGCTCAGAATTATGACCATTTCCCGAACTACCCTGCCGCCACTGTATGAATAATTCAAATCCTAATTGATATATTCATACTGTGAAGGGTCTGCACCTCCACTGCACATTATCATGCACTCGTTTCCGTACATCACCTGTCGAATCTACTGAAACATTCTCATTCTACATCGGCTACAGGGGCAAATTAAAACTCTTAACTTTATTAAGCCGCAAGATTTCACTCATCTACTTAAGATGTTATCGAAAAATATAGCGCAATGAATTAAAAAGTACTTTTATCTTGTCAACATTGTACATACACTTCACGAGGAATCTCGCAGCATTCTACTTATGTCAAATCTCAGAGGGGAATTAAATAGAAAAAAAACAAGAAAAGAAACTACATTAAATAAAAATACAAAACAAACAAATTATTATTATTTCCCACCTCCTCATCTCTCTCCCTTTTGTATTTTCTGATTTCACTATTATTGGGGAAACTTTCTTTCGGCGCAGGCGAAACCTACATGCATTCAAGTACTACTTTGGCCGATTCGCTCGCTTGCTATATTGTTGAATGTCAATCTCCCCATTTAATTGCTACACGTTAATATTAAATGCAACACTATTTAAAGTCTTCATCAGGCCATGAAATATGAGCTTAGGTATTGAATGCTTTGTAACAGTGTCAAATGAATTAACTACATTAGTCATGATGCAACGATATTTTAATGAAGTTATAACACTAAACTCAATGATATAATATCGGTTAAAGATTTGTTGAATTGAATAAAGCATGACACGCTTTAATTCGTGAGGGCAAATGCTTAACTGGCTTCTGTGATGAGCACTAGTAACGTTGTTCGTCGATTTTGAGTTGTGAGCTGCTTCCAATTTGATAGCATAGTGAATTCACCCCGTAAGGTTAATTTAGTGAAAGTTATGTTACATCAATGTAGCAGCATCCGCTTAATCGTTATATCATTTTTCAAGAGTTATTTCTGTAATTTCCATCTTTACGCTTACACCCTTCTAAACCTTCATCCGTCCATTCGTTTTGTAACTAAGCAACTGCAATATTAAGGATTGCTCAAGTACCTAGAAAAATGTGATAAAGTATTAATAGTTGTGCCCTATAATTGCTACGATCGCACGAAGACTGTTAGCGTTTTAAAAAAAAGTGGTTTCTCTTCAAGAAAGCTTGCAGTTTTTCCCTAGCCATATCTCTCCATCGACATTCACTTCCTTTTGTTCTCTTTATTTTTGATAAGCATCGGCAACCCTGATGATTTCATACTAACGGGAATTGCTTTATTTTACTTCCAGTTACTAGAGATCAAATTTGCGGTGCATGAGGGTATGTTTCTACTCTCTGGAGACGTTGATATAGCTTTCCTTTTAAACTGTGAGAGCGATTAGATCTAGTCATTAATTAAATTTTGTGCTAAAGGTCTTCTTTGGAGCATTTTATTGTATAAGGAACAAATTTATATGCTACAATCGAAACATGGACTTTCAAGGCGCATTGATGCTTACATGAGTGGTATTGGAAGTACATCTTCTCAACTTCCTCTGTAAACTTGAAAGTTGGTGCCGTAGGGACGCTTGAGGCTAAATGAAGGCAGTACTCGCAATCTTAATGCCTTTGCATTATTTTCATCACTTGGGCAAACAAACGATTTCAACATATATGCCCTTGATTTTCCAGGTTTTATTTAAATGGAAACTGAGAAACCTTTTTAATAAAAATAACATGAAGTGCTTTGTATGTAAATGCCTTTGACAATCAAAATTCACAACGAAAATATTTTTAAAACGCTATTTTGGTTTGATAACTCAAAAGTGACAGCATTAATAAAAATTGCTGCTTCCCACAATGACAATTGAAATATTCCAACCGTTTGCTCCTTATTCCGTTGTGCATTAAGCCATTTCAAAAGCGTGAAAAAGTAGAGAACAGACATTCAGCTCAAATCAGAAACATGAAAGCCATTTATATCAAATATTCATAATTCATTTTTTATCCTGATTGTGTATGATTTTAAAGATATCTTGTAACATTGTCTGCTGATAGAATTCCACAATAAAAACAATTTATCTTAAAAGAAGAATAAATATTGATTCTTTTACTCAAAATTCTATCATTCTGTCCTTTACAAATAATTTAAGTTCGCAAGTCAACTGCAAAGAAAAGTTTGTATTATCTTTAAAACTGCTTGTTTTCGTCTCCTTTGTGCTGTCTTTTGTTCCTTACAAAATTATACAGACTTATGTTGCCTTCCTTTTCAGTCGCACCTTGAAGCATGCAAAGTGTAGAAAAAGCTTCTTTGTAATTCCCTGAAATTATTGCGTGTCGCATCAAAATTACAGGTTTGTTCTTACAGCTTAATTCATGTTTGTAAGAATGTTCCCATAAATAAGTTTGTGGGATCTGGCATAGTCAGTTTTTAACATATATTAGCCAGTACTATTTAGGTGGTGCAATAGAAACTAATTTTAATACTAAATACTTTTATATTAAGAAATATTATTCTAATCCGTGTATACCTGCATGCTTAAATGTACCAGAAATCTCCTATATGTGCTTTCTGCACCGTAGTTTTGTGATCATTCTTATCTACCATAGTTACATACATCTGAATAAAATATTGTTCGTTCATTAGAAACTTCATAAAAGTGAAAAAGAATTCCTATTTTTTCATTCTTAAAAAGTCAATCAACAATGCAAGTCATGAAACTAAAGTACGGCCATCTTTATAAATTCAATTATATGTCTCTAGTCCTGAAAAAATCACATGCTACAGCTCTTCGTATACTAATGAAGTCAGTTTGCAACTTCTGACTCGATCTTATTTTGTCAAACCATAAGGTCAGTACTAATCAATCTTTTCTCTTGTAAAAATTAGTTCTATGCCAAACTACTTTGATAAACACAATCATTTTTGGTATACGACCCTGGCATTTATACCAATGAATAATTTTGGTGTAGCACTTTTTCGTAAACGAGGCCTCAATTTTCCATCATCTTGATAGTAGCAACATCAATTTTAAAAGTTCATGCTAAGAGCCTCATTAGCACCCCTTGATGACGAGAATTTTCATTTTGCCCCGCCTTCTTGCACATTTTCCATCATACCATTCTATTAGTTACAACAATAGTAGAGAAAAAGCGCAAGCACTGACTGTATAAACTTATTCATAGAGTGTTTTTCTACTATTTTAGTGTTTTAATTGCTATCTAGGGAATAAGTAGCCTTTTCTATATTTTTCCTGTCAAATTCTAATTGAGAAGTGCATTACAGCCGCATTTCGTGTGGTGATTAAAAAGTGCTTTAGCTGAGGCCTGGGGTTGCAAAAGCAGAATACAAATTGTTTCGCCCTTTGCGACAATCATTTAAGAGGCAATGAATGACCTGAACAAATACATGATTCTTTCATAATTTTTACTTTTTTGAGCCTAAATTGAAAGAAGAAAATATAGGGTAGCTTTATTTTTCTGCAAGCAAAGTTGCAACCACACGGTAGAAATGCTTCGAGCTGGTTGCTCTTTTATCGTTATGTGGATATGCACGCAGATACATAAAAATACTGGTAGCGTGGGAAAGAATTACCTAGTATATTATTGATTGGAGACGAACGTTTCCCATCCTGGCATCGCGTTGCTGCGATTGCAAGGTTTTAATAAATTTTCCTGTTTCACATCCGTGCCCTGTTCGACAGATTTTAGGGCGAGTTCCCCACCTTCAGAACCGGCGATGTCAACATTGTAACGCCTTTCTCCATTTTTTTACTAAGGAAACTATCACGTAAGAGGTGAGAAATTTTTTTCTCGGGGTTTCACGATATTTCGCATTTCGTTAAGAAAAGCAGGACCATCGGCACACAACGCACTGTAAAAACTTAGTTCCCTTTAGCAACGTACGTATTTTTTCACCTCCTATCTACACTCCCCCAATTTCTCCGGAGCAACGCAGCGTATTTTTTTTTACAGTAGCTTGCATTACCCCTTTTTCTCAGCATATGTTGCAATCGCTCTAGTGAACGAACTCCTTGAGGAATATCCATGATCGATTGTACAATCTTCTAAACCCCCTTTTTCCTTCCTGTCTTGGATTTACAGTGAGGGTGATTCGTATTCCGTTATAATTTTGTTTCATATTTCTCCATTTCTTCTTCTCTTTCTACTCTGCCTTTGTTTTTCCTGTCTCAATGTTTTTACGTTGACCATTGTATGAACTGCTATCTGTTCATATCTCTCGTTTATGTCTTGGAGTGTCTCCAGCAAATAGGGTAGGAGAGTGTTCTTTTGTTTTACAAATTTAGAAACAGCATAGATAAGAACCCAAATACATTTTTTTCTCATGTAGCTTTTTCAGTTAGCATTTCTTATTTTTTTCTTTTCATCCTTGAGGAATCGCACAAATCTTTTTATTTAGAGCGGTGTACTGCGTTCTTGTTGAAATCTCTTGGTTTGGTGGTTTGCATGTCATTTTCTGGGGTGCCTCCTTGGTTACTCTAGAGACAGAATACTATAAGAAGGACAGTGTATTCTGATAAAAAGTGCTTCTAAAGCAAAAGTAGTGTGACAGTCCTAAACCGGAAATTTGTATAGACTAAATAATCTGCAAAATATGAAAAGAGTCTTGTTTGCGTATGATTTTTTTTTATTAGCTTTTAATTTGTTCATAATTTTTGTTTGCGTGCAGTATTGTGAGCACGTATCGCCCCAGTGTGATATTCTGGAAAATTGAAGCGTATTTGAAATATTAAAAAATGGCGGTTGAAAAACGTACCAACAGCGAAACTTACGTATACAAGGCAAAGCTTGCCGAGCAAGCGGAGCGTTACGATGGTGTGTATTTTTTATCTAGGTGAAAATGCATTCCGTTTTTTCGATAATTTCCTGTTGTTAAATTCAATTTCTTGTGACATAGTTTTACGTACAAGTATGCTGTTTTTAGAGATGGCCGAGGCAATGAAAGAACTTGTAAATACTTGCATTGGAAGCGAAAGAGATGTTCTTTCAGTAGAAGAACGCAACCTTCTGGTTAGTGCTTCTTACTCACAATGGGCGTGTGGGTTACGCATTATGTGTGGAGAATATATCAAATGGAGTTGTAAAGTTTATTTTTCATATGTATGGGGAAAAGTTGAGTTTGATACTTAGCTCTTGTATTTGGTCGTATAAAATAAGCCAATTTGTTGGATCCTTTCAGTCGGTTGCATATAAAAATGCTGTTGGGTCGCGAAGAGCTTCGTGGAGAATTGTATCTAACATTGAGCAAAAGGAACGTTCGAAAAACAATAAGCACCCTGAAGCTGTGGCTGGAGAATATCGCAAAAAAGTTGAAACTGAGCTAACAGAAATTTGCAATGATATCCTTTCTTTATTGACCAAAAAGTTAATTCCCAACACTAGTGTAAGATCGATGATTTAGTCATAGGCTGGATATTGCTTTGGATCTAGTTATTTGAAATTTAATAATAATATTAGAATAAAATGAAATGATTTAGAACAAAATACTTCGTAAATTGTACTTATGATGCATAAAACGTTTCTTGTATTTTCAGGAGTGTGAAAGCTTAGTTTTTTATTATAAAATGAAAGGAGATTACTATCGATACATCTGTGAGTTCACTAGCGACGAGGATCGTAAAAATGCAGCAGATTCTGCGCAAGAATCATACCAGCAAGCAACTGAAACGGCTGCTAACGAACTTCCTTCGACACATCCCATCCGCTTGGGTTTGGCTTTGAATTACTCTGGTAAATGTAAATAAACACGATCATTTCTTTTGTAATGATACTTGTTTAGTTGTGCCTTTGTAGTTTGTTCCAAAAAAGCATTTCTTTTTGTTTACAAAATGTAGTATTTTTCTTTGAGATTCTTAATAAACCAACCGAGGCTTGTGATATGGCTAAACGTGCTTTTGATGAAGCGATTGCGGAGTTTGATACTGTTAGTGAAGATTCGTACAAAGATTCAACTCTGATTATGCAATTGCTGCGAGACAACTTGAATTTATGGAATTCTGATATGCAAGATGGTGATGCTGAGCCAGGTTGGCATATTTTATATTTCTTTGATTTTCTTCTCGTCATGCAAAATTTTTTGTTGTAATATATTTGTTTATATTGTAATTATTGCTTTTCTTTTTCCAGATAAAGCGAATGCTGGACCGGAAATGTAACGCAAGTGTTACAAATTAAAACCAATGAGTATGTTTTACTTCATTCTTCATTACTTTTACATATGCTTTAAGTCGACTCACTTTAAGTGCTGCTTATACTCCTGTACTTTCTACCTTTAAATCAAATTGTTTGTAAAGTTTGGTGATTACATCATTTTTTTGTGTTGATTGTGATTTTGTGGTATGTGCAGCGCTTTTTTGTTTTCTTCAACAGCCCAAGTACTTCATAATCTATGATCGCCCTTCAACATAGTTGATTGGATGGCGCACCACTGTGTATATATCCATACTCATGCAATTCATTTATCATTGGTATTGGCTCAAAAGAATCGGACTGAGTAACTTGCTTGCCTTTATTCAAATGAAATGACTGAAATTAAAAGCAAACGTCATGTGCATGAATTGGAGTTTCTGAAGTTTTTCATGGCTCTAGTCAAAATGTCGAATTCATACTCTAATAGTTTACATGATTCTTAATTGATGTGCTTGTTCCCGTTTTTGCGGTGTTCGTAGAAATAGAGAATAAATTTGAAAAAAAATCAGTTTTAGCTTCTTATTTTCACCTTTACTGCTTGCTAATCTAAAGTAGACGCTCTGTGATTAACTCCCACCGAAATCTTTTTGTAGAGCGTAGCAACAGTCTTTTTCTTTAAATTCGTGTTCGTATGCTATATTTGAGAAATGTAATGTCGATTAGAAGAAAATGACAGGCTACAGACATGCATGGTAGCCGAAAAGCTCTAATTACGAGCCCAAATATCACTCGCAACATTTTACTAGTGTTATTTGGATTGCATATCATATAAATCATTAGGTACACGGATTGTTAAATAAAAGGATGGGATGCTACGCAATGATTTAGGAAATATTTTCAATATCAAAGCACCATATACTGTTGAATTTACAAAATTCTTTTGATTTGTAAGTAGAAATCGAGCTATCGTGGGAGTAAAAGTCTAGCGGAATAGTCATTTTTAAAATAATGCGGTCTTATGCAAAGTAATTGATTTACTGGTCCTTCTTACTTGTAAGCAGTCTTGTAGGTGTAAGAATTGTTTATGATTTTAATTTGTTGACGTACGTAATAAATAATTACTGACATGGACTTATCGACAGAATTAGATGCTGTTGGTTTATCTTGAATAATTGGTTACTATTCGTTTAGCTGTTAAGATTTAAGAAGATCTAGAAACGCAAATTTGTTCGAATATGCAAGCATTTACTGTGATACGCCGTCTATTTTTTTTCGTCAACGTGTACCGCACCTAAATATATAAAAGTTTCGGCTTAGTACCATGTTATTTTTTCAGCAGAAAATGTTAGCGTCACTTTCAACGCAAGATTTATACCGTAAGGCATCTTGTACGAAGATGCAATTGAGTGTCATACAACTCGATCAACTTTTCGTTTTTCTAGTAATTATAGTAATGAAAAGTAGACAATACGAAAAAACTTTTGTACCTAATGCGTGCCTTTACATTTTGTTCTATTGAATTTTGCATGATATATTGTTAAACGACGAGATGGTTCAAAATTTTGTGCTGATAATTTGTTTCCTTGCATAATCCGGTACTTGTTGTTTTTAGTGACAATTAAAAAAGAGTGTATAAGCTTTTTCTGTAGGCTGTTTGTTTAATCAAGGAATTGCATGTGTGCAATTCGAAAATTATTTCTCATACTCTGCATCAATTATGAAATTAATCCAATCTGCCTAACTATATTTGTTGTAAACGAATATACTTGAAAAACAAGTAAGCCTATTTGCACTGTAAAAAAGTACAAGCTTCAGGACATGTTGAGGTACATCATATTCTCTGCTTGAATTAAAATCTTGTTTAAACATAGCAAGCATATTTCAGCTTGAACATGTTCTCATGCAATCGCGTTGGGAATTGCGACATGTTCTGCTATTCGTAACATATGCATAAGTAGGCAACGTTACATGAGCTGTTAGCAAAGTGAATTAAGAACATTTTATGCTACATAAGAGAAAAAGCACCAGAAGAGAAATTATAGTGCTTCTAAGAATATTTATCAAGCCTTACAAGAAAAACAGAATATGAGCATTGTTTCCCCTAAAGCAATAACATCTCACTCCTAGCATGAAAATCGATGTTTGTTTGCGTTTTTCCTTGTGGTGCATTTCCTTCATTTTAATTGCGATTTAAATTGCAGGCCCCTATCGCCTCTTGAGTTCAAACAAAACCTTACTTCAATAAGAAAGATCAATCTATTTCTTAAACGTAAATCGCTCGTATGCTTTCGTATGATAGGATGAATTTCCTTTTTATTGCTTTAACCTTATTTTGTTTAGCCATTGAAAGTGAGTAATGAAAAATTTATTTTAGTAACATTTCAAATTTTTACTCACAGCATGTTCGATTTTCAAGAAAATTTAAAGAGTGAGATGGAGACTACTTTTCCCTTATAAATTCTACTAAATAATGAAACAAAATTTAGAAAAAAATTGATATATGCATTTTCAACCACATGTTGTATTTTCTCATTTCTGTTTTGGTACGAATCAATAAGAGAACAACCTGATTACTTGAAATGACTGCAAAATTCCATGTTAGCAGCAATATTTCAAAAAATTTCTTGCTTCACTTCCGAGTCATCTAGTTGCGATGAAATGTTTTCAATTTTTTACAGACTATGCAATATTTACTATGTAGAACTTGTTATATGCTTCATCCAGCAACTGCATTTACATAGTATTTTCTGATCGCTCACTAGTAGGGCTTTGATTTGTTGCAAGCATCCCTTGCAAACGGAGTTTGCGAAGCCCTATGTTTGGCAGAAATTATAAAGCAAGTTTATAGTATGCTAGTTTATTTTGAGAAGCACAATATAACGCGTAGTTGCTTTTAAGGTTACGATTATTAGGAATAAATCTTCGTATTTTAGCGGTAGTATTCCTTCAGGATCAAGTACCCTATCCAGGTTCATCATTTTTTTAGTCAAATTTTTCTGCAGTTATACTTTATTTCAAATTGAATAACCAATCCCTTTATGAGTACAAAAAAGATAAATCCTTGAGTTACAGGGTATGAAACAACATAAAATCTATTTTACTACTTGTATCAAACAGTTATATCTAACTGCAACAGAACAATATTTTTACTACATTGAAGCGCACGCGCTTATATTAAAAATTGGTCAATGATTTTTGTTTATTAAATAAAGTGAAAACGTAAGTCAGTACCAATTCATAATAGTAGAAAGCAAAATTATCTGCGAAACTATTCTGTATAAAGGTATAAAATCCCAGTGTTCACCATGACGCGCAGCTCGAAGAAGAAACAACAAATTACAGCGCAAGAAATACAGGCAACTGCTGCAAGTGAAGAAAAAGATGATACTATTGCGATTGATGCTGAACAGTCCACAGGAGAACTTTTAGTGATAGAACCTATAAAACCTCAGTTGGATGAAAGTCCTGCAAGTACACTACATGTTTCACCTATCTCAATTGCTGCTGGATCACCTCTTTCAAGCAGTGATAGCGCACCAGCAGCTATTGACAAAGGCACTGTATCTCTCCTGACGGACGCTATAATGGCAACTCCGGAAACAAACGATAAGCCGCCGTCCGTAGTAGCAAATCCCCATCAAGGCCTGGCCAATGAATCGACAGCTAGCGATGTAATCGGAGTTCAACCAACCCTTCCAATAAACAAAACTGAACAAAAAATTAACAGTACTACCTTCTCACCCCAGCAAGAAATAATTGCTCAACTTGAAAAACTGCATCAAGAGAAAAAAGAAATTGAAAATAGAAAAAAAGCAGAAATTGCAGAAATAAATGCTAAGTACGATCATCTCTTTGCTGAAGTGTTTCTGTCACGTGCTACAGTATTACTGCAACAAAATCAATCTGATGGAAATAATAAAGGGGTTGCCACGGTAATAGAAAATACAGCTACAACCATTCCTGGATTTTGGCTACAAGCACTTAGCAACCATCAAATTTTAAGTCTTTTGATCGAAAAAAGGGATGAGATAGCCCTACAATATCTGCAAGATATAAATTTTCAATGGGAAAATGAGAAAGAACGCCAAAGTTTTACATTATTCTTTCAATTCACTCAGAATCCATTTTTTACGCCCCTCACTCTTAAAAAAACATTTAATTTACAAAGGGATGAAGATTTTGGAACCGATATTTTGTATAGCACAAGGTCAACAAAGTTGGAATGGAAAGATGGAATGGTATAACGTCCTGCAAATCGCTGCACGCTAAGAGCCATAATAGAGAAGTTTTTGTTACGTAGCTTGTTTTAAAGGAGTTAATTCGTTACTTATTTTTTTGCGCTTTTGATGGGTGCAAATGCTAAAATAAACGATAAAAGATTATGGTTACTCATGTACATATATATATAGATATTGCAAAAGATTTGCAAGAATAGCTATCACTGTCCGATTTTCCATTTCATTACTGTCAGAGTTGTGCGTTCATGCATTTTGTACTGCAGGATATAACAGTGACAAAAATTATAAGAAAGCAGCGGAATGTACGCACAAATGAAACGCGTACAGTTACCGAATTTAGAAAAGGGCGCAGCTTTTTCAATTTCTTCCAAGATTCAGATTTACCAAGTGAAGACCTACTCGAAATGATGGATGAACCGGTATATCCACAGTTAATTCTACGCTATCTATGTTCCAAGCCTTTTTATTAGTTGTCTTTACCAAGAATAGAAAGCAAATTGTAAAACATATTCAGTGAAGATGCATGTGCATATGAAAGGCTAAAAAAATGGTAGCGCTTTTCTAATATATAAGGCCGGCAATTGTGCAATGGCTGTACGCTACAAAACTGAATGAGAAGACTTCGTTGCTAGCTTTTCATGCAACTAGCACACAGAAATTTCTCTTCTAGATATCCCTTAAATAAGAGCTAACTTACTAATACTGACCATAGTGCTGTCGTAATTCTTCCCGAAGCAAAATCAAAAACATTTCTGCTTAAATGATATAACTTTCTTTTAAAAACCTATACACAGGAAATTAAACAGATCCAAATCCGGTTAGCATCAGAGTTGGAAGCTGGAATTACAATCCGAGATACCATTATTCCGGATGCCATTAGTTGGTTCTTGGGAAATCTGCGAGTTGCACTCTCAAGCAGCGAGACAGAATCGGACGGTGAAGTCACTGATGAGTCTTCTCCTGTTAATGCTATAAGCAAGACATTCTGGAGTATGTTTACTTAATACAGCATTTTGAACAAGCTTTTTCTTCTAGTAATTCATAAATTCAAAAACTCCTTTTACTTACAAAATAAACTTACTAGTTTATATTTGCTGCGAAATACGAAATTATTTAAAGGCGAAAGTAGACGTACAATTGAGGCTAATCTGGCTTTACTCTTAAAAAGTCAACGCGAATCAAAAATGGGCACTGCAAACTACAACTACAATGTGCTATTCTTGTCAATCCAAAATAGCAATTACTTGCTTTATACTCATATTATTTCAAAATGC
Source organism: Cardiosporidium cionae (assembly GCA_015476325.1). Classification (NCBI taxonomy): domain Eukaryota; phylum Apicomplexa; class Aconoidasida; order Nephromycida; genus Cardiosporidium; species Cardiosporidium cionae. The sequence goes on from JADAQX010000050.1 coordinate 12,219, forward strand.
TGTTATTAGCATGAAGAAAATTTCCCAACTGAAACCAAATTTAGTGCACGGGATATCAAACTTGAAACACAGTTCTGTTCTAAGACATACTGTTAAGCATGTAACGAGAGATAACAAGGTGTGGGAAATTCTAGACGTATATAAGCTATCTAATTTCGACATTGAATTGACACCTGGAAACAGTAACTTCTTCGATAAGAGACGAATCTACCCCATGTACAACGAGGTATCAGAAAGCTAAGCAAAAACAAATGCTGAGCCACGCCTCTAGGGTTTCTCTTTGATTAAACTTAAAACTTACCTCAAACCATACAATGTTCTGTTGCAAAAATGTTAGTCTAGCTGGAAACACAAAGCAATGTTCATTAGAAAGATGCACCACATTTAATCTCCATTCGCGTAGAAACATGTGATACAAATGGCAGCACTCGAATGAAAGTAAATCTTAACTTAAAAGCCTAAAAATATGCAACTCTTTGGAAAAATGTGCTTCCAAATTTTGAAAATTTAATGAGCTTGCAAAAAGAACAAGAAAATTATCGATGATGCGGAAAAAACCCATTTATTTCGCACCAGTTATACTTTAAAATGTGCTTCAAAAAGAAAGAAAGTAACAAATAGAAATAGTAACTGTAACTAAGGGTAAAGTCACAACAGCATTTGAGATGAGCATGGTGAAATAGAACGCTTGCTATATAGAAGAGATCTTGCACAACTCAATCATTTCTCGAGTTTAGGTATTCTTCATATCCAATTTCGTTGATTCGAACAGAACCGGAATGCAGTAATACAAAGTCCCGGCTGGAACGACCGAACCTAAGAGTATCTTGCTCTCTGAAATGAAAACCAAGCTCAATAAAACGTAGCCCTCCAAGAAAAATGATTTTATACCATATTGAACAAAAATCAGCAAACGTCACTTTGGAGAGACACAGAATACTACAACATAAACGAAACTACTGCAACACCAAGAAAAATTGTCATAGTCGATTCGAAATAAGAAATTAACTAAACGCTTCTGCATGTTTCCAGCTAAGGGTCATTAAAATAAAATAAAACAGAAGCGTAAAAAGGGGCAGTATACGAGTAACCCAAGCTTTCCAAAAATCAACTTCCACCACAATACATGAGAAAAAGAAATTCATGCCCAGCGGAAACACACAGGAGTGGCAATAAGGTGTAGAAATGTACCGCACCGTATCATTTGCTCCAATCATACAATGGCATAATTACACAGTACAGGAATTAGCAAGGGCTTAAAATAAAAATTTATAAAATACAAAATATTTATATTCTTGATATACTTTTATTCTAAGCACTATCAATAACAAGCAACCCAGTGTTTATTTTTAAATGGAGTTTCAACAAAAACAGCAGCAAGTCTGCTGCGACACCTTCCAGTAGCTATCTCAAAAAACCATTGCAAACAATTAACTACCTCAATTCATAATAGCGGCAGGGTTCTATTTTTTCATCATTTAGGTAGGTACCATTCGTGCTTTCCAAATCAATAATATATGGTCTAAATGGATAAGAGGCACAAATTATTTTATAACCGAATAGTTAAATAGGATTGCTGAAACTCTTGTTAGAGTACTCAAAACAAACTAATAAAATTTAACACATCAACAACTCTTACTATGGTCGATATAAGCAAATTATACAAATTTTATTTTAATTCACAACCGTAAGTAAAAACAAACTACACTCTTAAATATCCTTATATCGTAAATCTGCAGAAACATACATAAATGTACAAATAGGGCCATGACACCAGTGCAATGGAAATACAAGCGGAATATAGCAGTGATAGTAGGTCAACATAAACAGCTGTTTCTATAACTCAACCGTACCGAACTTCTCCTTGTCGTTGCCTGTATTGCAGAGCAGCATGCTGCTTTGATATAGTTGGATGCATTAATGATATATCAGCAACACGCATTTCTTTTCCAAAAATATAGCAAGGCTGTCTGTGTAAATGGTAAACTTCTACAGGGAACATAAAATAAAGAAATGAATTAAAGATAACCTAGACTTGGTAAATGCAAATAGTAAAGCAAACAATTTTAATAGAACAACCAAACCTTTACATTCACAAAAAGAGAATACGAAATTAACTCTCCAACTTGAAAAAGAATAGGTAGTCAAATCTTTCAAACGAGGGAGTAGAATCACATGTTCTCAGGATGATGCAATAATCGATACTAAAACCTTACTAGGTTCAGCATCTGGCTGTTGAAAACCACTTGTTCCCTTCTTGAACATATACAACCGCCATTGTTTTGTGGGTAACCGAGAATCAGGAGGCGGAGTATGCTATGTACATACGCAAAATAGGAAAGCAATAGATCGTTCGTTAGCAAAAAATAGAAAAATATAGTTGGAAATTTGTCTGTAATGGGTAGATCGGACGCAAACACACCCTCGTATGTTTGTGCAATGGTTCAGGTAAAGTAAGGAAACAGACTTAAAAGAAAAATTGAGTTGAATGTGGACACAAAAAAGAGGGGATATACAGCTTCAACTACGAGGCGCAAAATTACAACAAAGTAAAACTAACATGCTAAATTAAACTAGGTTAAAAAATATCTTGTTCAGACTAAATCAAAAAGGTAAACAGTTTAGATCTTAGTTGCTACAAAGCAAAAGCATTTCACAATCTGATAATTAGTAAACAATTGTATAATAAAACCTACTTTTAGCATAATACCCCCCTTTAGTTGGGATTCAGAAGCCAACATTCCCGATGGCTCAAAGTTTGGCTCTTCCCCTAAAAATTATACAATAGATGAAGCGGAGGCCAATGCAATACAACAACAAACTATATTATAGTTTTTCATAAATTCAATACCGCAAGTCTCTGAATATTAGCGCGCTGTATCTTTTATGCAAATACTATAGAATTCGGAATTTTTCAGCAAACAAACAATAAAAATTGCATTATAATATTTTCAAAAAAGTAAAAGATATAACAATTTGTCATACAAATACTAATACAAGTTGAGGAGGGAGAAATTAAACAAAATTCAATTAAAAAAATGAATGCAAGACGGACTAGATAGATGTAATAGAATAGAGTTCTATCAGATTAAACTCACGTCGATTTGTTTCTGCAACATCCTTAGTAGCTTCACAAGTAAGTTCATGATCAAAATCTTTTTTTTCCTCCTTTATATCAGATTTCATAGACCGATTAGTATCTACTAGCTCTGCTGCGGATTGCTCAGCCTCAAATTGCGGACGTTTAACGTATTCATGATCAATTGGCAAACCTGACCTTTTTTTATGAAAAGGTTTACGCATATGTTTAGAGCCTTCAGAAACGCTATTTTTTCCAATATCATCTTTTAAAGCAACATTGACCTTTTCATGCTTTGTACAAGCTTCTAATGCGTTCGATTTTCCCCGTTTGAGGTGGGCTGTTCGCTCAATCATGTCATCCTCTTCTCGTGGAAATCCTCGACGATATACATTTTCATCACACTTTCGGCTACGCGAATTCTTTACTTCATCCGAGTTGCGACTAATAATGAAAACAATCAAAAACAGCCCCCGAAGATTTTATACGTAATTCACTCAATAATAGTGGGTGTAAAACCACTTGTTCTGTTTTATCAAATAGTAGAGCTACTACGTTATAAAAAATACTTTAAAATTAAAATATAAACGGTAGTGCTACAAAGTTTTACAGAAAAGACAGGAGCGTAAGCATTATAAAAATGTTATGAAAAATTTTGGATAAAATAAAACAAAAGGAAGAAGCAAAACTCTTACTTCAATTAACCACATTTTTTGAATCCATACCGAAAATGTGAGTCACGGCCAGGAGAGCGGCCTTTATGATAATCGGCAACCCTATAGTTTCTTGGATTATCCGACTCCCTTTCATGTTTCAATCCTGTTGATCGCGCATGAGTCCGTATCCTTTTGAAACTACTTTCATCGTCGCAAAGACTAAGAAACAATTGGAAAGAGAATGAAATTTGTGGTGCCACAACTCCTAGATGTTACATCAGTTCAACAAAACAACACGCAATAAAACAATGTCAACAAAACAGCATTCAACAAATTCCCTTTTACACGATAAAAATAATACCAAAACATTTACAGGAATTTTCTGTGCAATGCTCTAATCAAACAGCATAAACTCAATATGTCAACGTAGCTTCTACTATAAGATGATAGCAAAAATTATCACTGGTAGTGGCATCGTAATAGATTTGCAAAGGTAGCTTTAAAAAAGAAGCAAGCTCAATCCGTCAAACAAGACAGCACAGCAAAAACCGGCCATGGGGGAACAATTGAAAAAGTTATTCGAATTCAACGCAATATCATCCTCATCAGGGGAGAAAGAAATTTGCATTTAATAATACTTTATAATCACAGTTTTCCATGTCTTAAACAGCATTCTAATTTAAGTACCATAGGATGAGTTTCCTTTTACTGTAGCAATCACTTCTCAAAAACTTAGTTATAAATAGATCATAAATAGCAAAAACGTTGGGAGCGAATTAGCGGGTAAGTACAACGGTATCAAATAGACCTAGCCACGACTCACACGATTGGGGTAAAAGTAAAAATAGCGGTCCCCCAACGTTTTTACGTAATCTAAATGATTTCTAGCAAAAGAATATGACACGTAATAATGTAAAACGCTACATGATAAAGCAATACAAAATGCTGAGTCTCATTGATTAATTCTTTGTATTCAAATGAAACGTAGTAGAATTCTCCGTTAGGTATAGTCAAAACTAGATGATGGTACTTGTGGCTATGGATAGTTGTTCAGCGTAGCTACAATGAAAGCTTGCGAAATCTGTCCTAGCATTTTCCACAGATCAGACAAACTCTATTGAATGTAGCAAGTGAAGAAAAAGAGTACAGGAAAAACTATAATCAAACGAAGACAGCAGAAAATAGAAGAAAAATAGTTTTTCACCTTCGCGTTCTAGAATTGACCGTTCTAGTTGAGGACATTGGTAACAAACAAACAACAAGTGCAAGGCATTCACGGAAGGCTGTAAGGTAGTTCAAGCTAACCCAAGGTTCCCTTCAAATCTTGAATTGCTCGGTAGAAATATAACGGAATCACCGATAGTTCGTGCGATGCATAAAGTTCAAGCAGGACAGATCCGACGGGGGAACTATCACCGTAGCTCTCCACGCAGAAAAAGATGCAGTTTTATTCACGGTAACGTATCTGATAATGATCTTTCATGTTTAAAAAAGAGGCTATGAGAAGGAGAGTAAGATGACATTAAATTTTCAAAAGGTAAACTACATACGAGGAGGATTTAACACCTGTCCAATGCCTCAGTATCGAAGTATACAGGATCAACTTCATTTCCTTTTTCTACTCTATAAATATGCATTTCTTCCTGAGCGTCACTCTATTGAACAAAAAGGGAATTCAACAAACAATCCACAGTATCAATCATCGTGTAATGTAATTCTTTTGTTTAGTTAATTGTCGTAGCCGTTACTGCTTCAACAAAGGCTACTGAACCGGTTTTACGTCTAGGTGAAATGCTTAGCACAGGTCAAGCAGCTACACAAAAGATAGTATATATTCATTAGTTACGTTTCAATATGACAAATTTGCGCTTTTGTGTGGTTTTCTCATTCTTGAACAACAGCATTTGCGATTTTGCTAATAAACATGCAACAATTATTTTGTTGAGAATGACACGAGTCCTTTCTTAACTGCCAAAAGAGAGTTTTAACCAATCATTGCGTATTTAATTATTAATCTTTCTTATCCAATTTGTAGCTCGCTAGGCACAGTTGGAATATTAAAGTAAAAAAAAGATTTTCAGATCGTAAATTGCGCTTTCCACTTTTGCTAATGAATCAAATCAAGAAAAAGATCCTTCCCGACAACATTTTGATAACAACAAGGCACTTGAATAACCGTTATCAGCACATCGACAAAATAATATTTATATTCTAAATCGTCAAACTTTAAATGTTTCAGTTTATGCAAGCTCTCCTTACTACCTAAAAGTTATGAAATAAAAAAATTGTGCCCTCATTCACCAACTGTGTTATAACAAATGGAAAAAAATATATATGCGGTGTAACTCGTTTTAAGTTAGTATCTGTTACCAAAGACGTAATTACAAAATCTTATTCAAGGCAAAATTGTTAGAGGAAGTACGCTGCTTTGTAGCTATCGTGGCGTTGTACGACTTAGCTATGAATGACCTTCTTCAATTTACAAATAAATTGTTGATTTTGTAGGGAATGAAAGTTCTTATACTCGTAAGTTAATGCAGATCCAACAACCCTAGCTTTCCTCGCTGCGCTTTTGGTGCCTAAAATTATCTGGGCACATCACAAACTACATATTTCATGTCAACAAGGCAGCTACGCCTGCAAAACAGCGCGCAGCAAACCCAAGAGAATGAAATAATAAGGTTACGTATCAAAACAAGAAAGAATCTGCGTGTTGCTAATCCCACTGTTGCATATCGTCTTCTAACAAATGTGAGGAATGTGGAGAAACTATGATTGAAAATTCGATTAATTTTTGCAGGACAGGGAAAAAGTCCCTACACATGTTGCCAATTGAGCATGATTTTTAAGCTCGGCTACTCAAGTATGCAGTTTCCTGCGTCTTATAAATCTCGTAGCTAAGGAATGGCTTAATACTAACCTGATAAATTCTGGAGTGTTAAACTTTTCATTGATGATAGCGTTTATTAAATTTTTGTTGCTGCAGCAGCAACAAAGCTGGCATGAAATTAAGTCGGCAATTTTAATTTCTAAGTGATTTTAGCGTGAATAGATAAGAATGGTGCATTTAAATATCCTGCAACAGGCAACTGCTTTTCTTTCAGTCGTAGCAAATTAAGTATGCGGAGACATGAAACGTTATTTAAGTGCACTCGCAAACACAACCGGCACCTGACGAGTGGCAATCACTTTGTCACTAACAAGTTCTGCTCCATCTAAAATAAATTCATCTTTCATAGCGCAATAATTTAGCTTTGCAATGTACTTGACCAATAAAGGGCCAACAAACTTAAGAATCAGCCGGAAATAATTCATGCTGATTCTTAAGTCTTCAACAAATATTTTTTTCGTGCGCGGGCGCAATTGCATCCCCGTCGTCAAAGTGACGGAAATCATGCAATAAAAACGAAAGCAACCCGAGAACTTATCTGTTATTTTTAAGCACAAAAAGCAAACGGAGTAGTTATCTACCGATTAGTAAACGTTGTTTCGGCTTGTCAAATGATGAGATGCAACTACATGGCGCAGGAAGAAGGGTTGCGTGTTTTGCTTGTTTTTCTGACTGGTCATTGCCATGCATGTTTCAAGTGGGGCAGCGCACAACTGGTAGCTCATGGCGTTCTCCAGACAATTCACTTCATGCTCGGACGAGCTCAAACTTCACACATGGCTAGGCTTCCTCGCACACCTGGACTTCCATTGTTCTCCCCTATTTTGGTGTTTGTAATAGCGATTGAATCTCCATCTATGTCTGTCAGTGTGAATTAGTTCCTTCAATCAAGGTTCTAATCCCCAAAGATGAAAGCCTAATCATAAAGTTGAAAAACATGGTGACTAATGGCGTTGGCCCACTTCACCTTGTTACGCTGATGGGCCCTGAGGGAAAAACACTACTGCTGCATATTGAAAGAAGTACAATCCTGACACATACTGAAAAGAGTTTCTTACATTACCCCCCGCCCACCCGTAGCTTCTTTTTTACTTGTAGGCAAGAAATTTAATAAGGCATTCTGTTTCTCATGCTTCTATCCTTTATCTTCACTCAATCTTCAGTTCTAAGGTTACATCGTTTCTTCTTTTTCATCAATAGCGTTGCAAGTTTCCTCGCGGCTCAGAAGGAAAGATTGTACCGTTTTTCTTCCTTCTAGTAGTATATGCATATATTCTTTAATGAGACAGACCAACCAATCATTGAGGAAGTTTAAGTTTATTCCGTTGGCTCATGCATTGCCTACAAATAAAAAGTAAATGTAAATTGTATCGTTGATTGTATGTTAAGTGCAATCAGTTGGCTCTAGTTGAGATTTCGCTAATATGATTTAACTTTATAGTTGCTACTCCTTGCTAAGAAAATGTAAGGTTAAATTTGTATTTTGTCAGTCAGCTACTTAAACTGCTATTGAGCGAGAAATGAATGCATTTGTGTCAAAACGCTTACAGTAACGCATTAGTGGCAAAAATCTTTTTGTTAAAAGGTGTATTTTTGAGCTTGTATATCTTAAGTTAAAGGTACTCCTGCTATCAAAATTTGAGTTGTTATCTAAAACAATATGCTTCAAATAATACATCGTGAAGTCCGAGGGAGCACTGATAAACAATGCCAAACCCATTGAGAGTTAGGCAAAATAAAATTATAACGATAGGCATTTGTAGTGCGCACAGTTTCTGCGATCACTTTGAATAAAAAGTAGACAAATATTCAGTATAATTTGTCATAGCAATGTGATGATGCAGTTGCTGTTCACCTTTGCGTTCTTACAGCTGAATTTAATTGTGTGCATGCATGTGTGCCCATTCACCTTACTAGTAGCAAAAGCCGTTCCTGGCTTAGTACAAAAGGATTCGGCATACGCATGAAAATGTGCTTTACAGCAGCAGTATGTAAATTTACATTAAAAAATGTGCAAGTTGCCTTACCTACTTTACAAATACCGTACAAAAACAACTTTTTTGACCAAACGTTTGCTTCAAATCTCACCTCCAAGAATCCGCTTAAACTTGTCATTTTTGAAATCATACGAACTCATTTAAATAATGGGAGAATTTACGGCTGAAGAAACGCTATTCCACAATTGGTTCCCTTCACAAAAATATACTGCTGTTGATACCCCAATATTCAGAATAATTTGTTTTCATGGTGCTGGTGGGTAAAAACTTCATCTTAATGCCTTTTTTTAAGAGTGTGATTAACACTTTTCTTCTGAGAAACAAAGATTATCTTTAGTGTTACACAAATTGACATGGCAGGTATGGAACAGCTTGCATTCACAGGCAGAGGCACTCCTAAAAATCCCCAGCGAAATTTACTATTAGAATACTGCTTACAAGAACAAATTGAAATGTTAGCGGTGCAATTACCTGGGAGAGCAGCAAGAATTGCTGAAAGGCCATACAGAAGTGCACGAGAAATAGCGTCTTCTGTGCTATCTATATTAATTACCAGACTTACCCAAAAGAGCTGCAAATATGCCATATGCGCTCATTCAATGGGAGCTCTTTGTGCCTTTGAATTTCTACAGCTGGCAGCACAAACCAATGTTCCTCTGCCAGTTCATATTTTCATCAGTTGCATGCTTAGCCCAGATACTCCAGTCGAGTTTAGACCTTGGAAACCTGCCAAACTTTGCAACTCCGACGAACTGAAGGTAAGCAGACTTTTTGTGAAAACATATTTTGCGATGCATCTCGCAAAAGGTATTGCTATATACTTTTCACAAAATTGTCTTCGTTTTTGTAAATGGTAATATGGTAACTTTAACCCCGCCTGTCATTGAATGCAGTATTGTATTCTCAATAGCAAACCATTTCAAATTCACTTTTATTTTAGAAATAGAGAAATTTGTGATGTGGTTTGTTGCATCATATGGGCAGATTTAATTAATTTTTTCATAATTAGTTACTTGAATAAATAAGCATATGGTATTTAAATTGCAGTCGACGAACAATTGAATAGATTCAGTTTTTTCAGTTCACCAAATAAACGTTATCAAATTTCATAGGACAGCTATACTTCTTTTTTAACTTGTTACTCAGGAAGAAGTTCGTTGTTGGGGAGCAAATGATGTAGTTTTTCGTTCGGATTTCTGGGAAAGTTTTGAAGAGCTTTTTCGCAATGATTTTGCCGTTTTTGACGAATATTTATACCATGAATCCAGTACACCTCTAAGTAAGTATACATAAAAAAACAAAGTTTCTATCACATTGCAGAGGTATCTGTGTTTACGAAACGTTCAATAATAAACATTGTTTCAAAGCACTTGATCAAAAGCTGTAGTTACATACAGTTAAGTAACACATAAGAGAGCAATAGTTCTAGCTATATACACGTTACTTTAAAGATAAGTCATTTTATCTGTTTAGGTATACCATCTACATTGTTCTACGCAACACATGATAGTCGTATCACAACTCAATTGATGAGAGGCTGGAAAAAGTTATTGTCAAATGGCAAACATGAGAACGATGTTGAATTCATTGGTATAGACGGTACACACTCTTTTTTTTATCAGACTACTGCTCGGGAGCAGTGGATGAAATGTATTATTGACAAAGTAGATCACATTCTACTAAACTTAATATATACCTAACTTTTTCTTGTCCAATTATTCGCACACCAAAATTTTATTATTGCAAATGAGTAAGAAGCTGAAAATTTATAAATGATTAATAATCTATTTCTTGTAAGACAGCGAAAACAATTAATAACTCAATTAATATGAATAATATTTTCAATTTAATTTTCCTGTAATAGGGAAAACCACTCTTTAGTAAATCACTTTACATATTTACACATCAGGATAAACAGTTTTTGGTTTTCAAATAGTTGTCAGCAAAGCATCAGCTGCTTGTTGAGTTTGCTATGGTTTTATTCAATTGCTGCGCTATTCAAATGCATAACCATAAAGGAGAGTGTTAGGGGCCTTAAAATGTTCTAAATTATTGGTTGCGTACATCGGTTCCACGAGTAGATATATCGAAATAGAAAACAAAAATGTTCATGCATTCAAAAAAATTTGAAATTTTTTTGCCTTGGCAATAAGCTACAAATTTTTCTACCGTTAAAATAGTGCTTTTGATGTAAGGATGCTGACTTTAATGAAAAATCCCCGCAGAAACAATTTCATTGAAGGAATTACTTTATCATTTCCTATAAGTTGATTCTGCAGTTCCGTTATGAAATCAAGAAATCCCACCTACTTAACGTAAGTATGTGCACGTTATGACTATGTGCATACGCTCCTTTTTTACTCAGCATATTGACTGGAGAGCAAATGCTTCTGCATACGCCAGTCAAAACACGCACTATAACAAAGTTAGCTGCAATAAGAAAGCTTGATTTAACTTGAAACTGCGTACGAAGAGGTAAGCCTTAAAAATAACGTAACTTCCCTAAGCGACTACCTGTGAGCACAGCAAAGTTGCTGCAGGCGACTGCAGTAGCGTCAGATGTGAGAGAAATAATTCATTTGAAATGTCATCAACAACTTTGGCAAATAAGAAAGAATTTATTTTTAGTACTGCTTTTTATGTGGTTCCTAAATTCTCACTTTATTTTTTTCATCTTTAAATAGGCTATTGCATGTCGATCTATTCTTTGTTGAGCTAGACTGTAGCTGTGAAACAACGACATACGCAATGTACTCAAAAAACGAAGTGTACAATTTCCTAGAGTAGAAGAAAATCGAAACCATACATATTTTTGGAGCCCATTGAATAAAATCTCGCCTAATGCATAGTTTGTATTTTTCTCAGTAGATGCATGTGTGAGCGAAGGACATTCGTGTTGCTACAACACAATGCTATTCTATCGGCAATGATTGAGCTTACAGTAAGACAAGTGTGCTATGTAAATTCTTCGAGTTGTGATGTGTTTTCCAACTGAAAGGAGAAGCGAAAAGTCTTCGGCACGAGCCGTTTAGGCAGCCGATAGCAGTGAGCAATGTGGAAAAAATAACAAAATTACCGCGGCGCATACCTTACAGTACCGGTAGATTCGTAATCTTATATTAGTTTGTGTACTAATTTACATTTTGAATTTAAATGTAATAATTTATGTTACTAAAAGTTACAGTTTCAATGCATCATCAAGGTGACAGCCAACTATACTTTTAGAACTGGCAGTATAGAGTATTATTGTTACCGCAAATTGCTAAGAGGGGACTAAACTACCGCGTGTAATGTTAGCAGAACATAACAAGAATAGGTAGTGACAAGCAAACCTAAAACAGAGAAAAGTACCAACCAGTTAGATTCAGTCTTAAAGAATGCGCACAACATGGATGGCAAGGGTCAATTTTTTACTAGCAAGCGTGTTGGACTAAAAATCACCAAATGAATTCCAGTTTTTCTGTTTTGGAGTTGATTTCAGTATACTTTTACTATGTCATCGCCTCCTTTTGGATACACACTAGTGATAATATAAAATACTTTTTATTCTCTATCTTTCGTCCTTCAAATAATGGATGTATAACATTGTGTTATTTTTGGAAGATTTACCTACTTAACAATCACTCTTGAAATTGCATGTAACTTTACATCTAAGTAAAAGTTAGAGAAACCAATAGTGCTATAGATTATGTGATAAAACAGAGAATAATTAGGAGACTTTCAAACCAAATTATGATCAGTGTCTAAGATTCTACTTATCTGCGCTTCCACATTTTAAACTAGATGAATCTTACGTCCGACGAATATTAAGTTCCTCGAACAAAAAATATAAGTTTGCTACTTCAAAAAGAGCGATCAAATCAGCTTCAACTGGTCAAGCGTAGTAAATTCAGTTTACTATATTGTTTAACAATGGATTTGCTGGGATGTAGTAGCATAGAGACATTCCAATGTATAATTCATTACTTTCTTTACCTCTATTTCCCTGCATTTTGAAAGTTCCTGCGCTTTATGCAACACTGCAATTATAGTAAGTTGATGCATTATGATGTGAAGTCATTGCATTCGGTATTACGACTGTGATGTCCTTCCACAATGCAACTAGGAAAAGCCATCAAGTTACAATCAATACATTTCCTTTTCTTTTGGTGTTCTGCTAACACCTTGGAAATGCTATTTTTATCGAGAAACAAGTACACATTTTGCAAACAATATAAATCACATTGGATTTTTGTAATTTGGTTTATAAACACTAAATGGTCTGTATTCACCCATTTTATAATATGTACAAATAATAGAAGAGTTTGATACATAACCTAAGTTAACCCCTGGTGAAGTATGTAGGGAAAATTATTTTTAGCTTGTCAATGAAGGAAGCTTTTCTTAAATCTTTCAGTAAAATTACGTTGTCCATTGTATCAGGATATAAAATCCAGAATAATTTCTTAATGTACTTTTATGTACTTCAAATTACATTATTGTATCCAACTGAAAACGTTCCTATACGTATGTTAAAAGCTTGTTGAGAAAACATGAAAGAACTATAACTTGGCCATGACTTTGCAAAGACTTAGAACTTCTCATTTTCTTTTCTAGGAAAGAAAATGGTTGAACTGTAGAAGAAACATCAAAAGCTCAGATAAAAAGCAAAACAATGTGTGAAAAATGAGCAGCATAAATAAAATGTATATAAAGAGCCGCTAGCTAAAAGAGGTTCAACGTGGGCTTGGTTATTGTCAACTGCCCACCCTTTAGTTCGAATACTTTTTCTGTAAATTGAATCAGCACGTTTAAAAACTTATTTTAAAAAGACTTCAGGATCATTATCAAGTGGAATATTTCAGGCTGCCAATGAGAATATTTTTTAACGTATTTGATGAATTGGGTTTTACTGGCACATGCTTTTACATTGAGGTAGTAGCCACTTATCATGAATTAGTAAAATTCAATCATGTGATGGTTGTTCGTGCAAAATATAACAGAATGTTTGAATTGATGTCACGATCCAAGTTTACCATTAAATTCATTAACGTAGGCTTAGTTACCAGAGCAGTTTGAATAGAGAGAGTACGAGATGTATAGAGCATTCTTTAATCATGTTTACTTTGATCGACAATTGCAAATTTAAGATGAAGTCTCGTAAACATCCAAACCGGAAACATAGAGTAAATTCATTGCATTTTTGAAATAAGGAAAAAAAGCTTAGCAGAAGAGTAATCTTTACAGGTTGTAATTACGTGCAAACACATGAAAAAAATATGTGAAAATAAACTGTTAAAAATATGCATAATTGTGATTCAAAATGATAGTTTCGAAATAGAGCATACAATTGTATGTGAAGCTCTTTTTTATTTTGCTTTCTCTGTTTTTGATTAGCTCTTGTTAGTAAGTCTACGAGTGACAGCTATGTTAGAAATAAGCTTTACTTTCGAATGCCTCTGTTAAGCAATGCAATATGCTGCGGTTTACAGTATATTTGCACCAACCACAGGCATCGATTTTCCCAAATCGATGCATACAGAGTGAAGCAACTAATAATACGCGCTATAGACATGGATATTTGTCTATCCATGAAAATTTCACTGCTCATACGATGAATAAAACAACATATAAAACGTTTCCATTAGAAACAGACATTTCCAATTGTAGGAAAACTGGAAACCTGCTAAGTTGACGCTTCAAGGTAATTGAGAATTGAGAAGTTACCTTAATTATAATTTTTGCAGTGACTCATGTATACCAGACTAGTCTGTAAAATTTTTTCTATGAGGACTCTTCTGACAGTTGCTGTGCTTCCGAAAGTAGCGGATTATCTGGAGACAACAAATTCATACAATCATTATCTATTGCACTTGCATACGCTAATTTTCAAGCATTGCATCAACAAATAGTGACTACATTTGTATTTAATCTAATTTGCTCACATATATATTAAAATCCACCTTTAATTTGCTCAAAAAGTTACAATGAGCACTCTTCACCGTTTGTAAGACGAACACGTTATGGGATTTTAATCGAATCAAATGGAGCAACTGCTGTAATGTACGCCCTCTACTTCCCCAACACGGATTTACTGCAAATAGTTGACAGAATTTCTTTTACTGTTGTTTTTTTCACAGTAGTTAGTTTTTTAAGTCTTGGCTTATACATTTCCGTTCTTTCATTCTGCATGCAGACGAATGAGTGTACCAGAGGCCACTCTCCTTAAATTCTTTTGTGAGTCCATGATTTATACAGTACCGCAGAGTAAATTCTTCCACGAATACGTGATTATCAAACTAACGTAAAGTAAGGTTTAGTCTTTTCCCCAATTGTCCCAACAACCTCGCCATCATTAACTAATTAAATAGACAATTAGATTTATTTATCCTACATTATTAAAATAAGACAATAGCCAAAGTTGATGCTGCACGGACTTGCAGAACGTCGATTACAGCAACCCTACACCATACACGCCAAATACAGCACTAGAGTGTAAGTAAAACTACAGAACAGAAACTGACCCTTTCTAGATGCCCATTTGTAAGGGCAGTTACTACAAATAATTCTTTATTGGAATTATTCTTATTTCTACTGGAAAAGTTTCTTACAAATTTTGTATAATTTTTGTGCATACACTCAATTTGTGCTATCGCACTTGTAGATTCTTGAAGCGTTAGCAACAGTGGATGTCCTTAATCATAATCATACAGTCGAAGCAGCATCGACTTGCCATTACTTCCATTTTTGTTCCCACTATAGATGATAGAAGACGAAGCAATAAGACTACCATTTGACTCACAGAGAAAGCGAATAAACGCAATTTTGTAGCTCTTATCCAAAGTTTATCGAGGTGCTTGCTGAATTTTTAGTAGTCATAAACATAAACGCGGCTTCGTTTTTCTTTGTACAAGTCAGTAATTTTTCCATGTTTGTTAAAATAATTGTTTGTATCGTTAGATTTGCTTGGCCTACCTCAAGTTAATATTTCTGAGCGCCTGTAACTATAGCTCATAATGTAGTCTTGAAAATTATTAAATGAAGAAAAATTATTTCCAAGCGTGGTAGAATTAATTCTACGACAGAGACTAACTGAAAAATTTCCAAAAAAATTACTGGGCAAATTGCTATATCAATCTCTTACTTTAACACGTCTGTTTCAGAATATAGCCATAATACCATCAGCAACCTATGTGGAACAACGAGCAAGTTGTCACTAAACAACGGTGTACCGCTTAAAAAATAGCAATCTCCGCAACCTATCCATTCTAAACGGGGTACTTACAACTATTTTGATACAATTGTAGCTTGTTGGCAATTTTTATGTTAAGAAGATGTCATTTGTCATAATATAAAAAGTTTATTGGGTTAATTTAGGCAGTCACTTTGGTCTCCGAGTATATTATGCTCAAACTTTTCGGTTCCATTGGAGACTGAGTGACATTTCCAGCAACTCAACACATGTTCTTTGGGTAAAATGAATGAATTTGAGGGTTCCGATATACAGCAGCTAAAGAATTATCAGAATGTAGAAGCAACCTCGAATGATTGGGCGGCTCTCAATCTGCCTAGATCTCCCGCGTCTATTCCATCACCACCTTCCCCAATGCGACATTTCCCTTTCCCATTAATCCCTAAGAATCCACAAGAAATGAACACAGCGTTGAAGGAACCAACAGTTAAAATGATGCAAAGGGGGGAATCCAGCAATAATTTACTTGAAAATAAATTTGCAATAGGTTCAACTAAGACCACAATTTTTCATTTGAAAAAAAAGCCTGTAAAAAATAAATTTAAGCCAATCAGATCTGCTACCAGGTTGTCATTCCAGAACTCATACTTTGTCTGCTACTTAACACTTTTTGCTGCACTCATACTGTCATTTAGTATTTCCTGGATGATTTCAACGAGAAAAATAGCATGGACAAATACATTCGATTTCCCATTAATCTCCATTAACCCCATATTATATATGGGAGCGTACCTTCGTTCAGCTATGCTAAATATACATGGGGTTATAATTTTTACATTTTGGAAAGCTGAAGCATGTTTATCATCATTTCCACTGTTTTCTTTACCTCTTGGATCCGCCACCTCTGGGAACGAACTTGTCAATGAATGGGACGAAACTTCAATGACAGCGGAAGAAAAAATCAATATACTATGGACACATCTGAATAGTAGCAATGTATGCTCTTCAAAAATTTGTAAAACACGGCAGCAATGTATACGCTTCGCTATGATGTACATAGATTGTGTAAAAAAGTATTTCTATGCTTACTAATATCTGACTATATCTTGAGATATACGTGAAAACGTCACATCCATTATTGTTAATGTAATATCCCTCTCGCAGTTGTTATGTTTTTCTTCAGAAATCGGCAAAATGGCCTCCCTTATTGGAAGCGTTGATTCGTCTGTTTATTTTTCAAACAGATGATTTATCTCGTATATCGAATCAACAGACATTTCGACCGTGGGCCGCACGCAAAGTTATCCATACACAGAGTGCATTTGGTCGATTTATTTGGAAGCCAGTGATACCATTTCCTGCAAATTACACTGGCCTTTTAGCAGAGGAGAGCATAGGTATTATGTCATTCTCAAAATCTCCTAATCAAATTATAGGTAATTTTTCCAGTGCTTTCGGAATTGGTTTTCGAATGTATCGCGATTACCGTCTCCCATCTGGCTTTGTCGCAATGTTTCCGTCACCAATACTAAAGACATTTACATACTATGGCTCTCAATGGGACATTTTTCATGGTGGAGTTGCGTGCACACATGTTTCGGTAGTTGCTGGGATGCTTCTTGCCGTAGGAAATCGTAAGCGCCCCAAGCTTACCCTACTAGAACAATTTAATATGAAATATCCACATGCTTCGGGACTTTTAAATGTTGTTAATGTTACAAGAAATGGCGTAGATGTCGAAAACCCACGCGTTCCGTTTGCTCTATGTTTCTTGGGAGCCCCCAAAAAGGAAATCCTGCAAAATTCTCAGCGACCATGGGCTCACCCTTTGGAGCAATTACAATATATAAGAAGGGGAGAAAAATTGTTTGATGTTGTTGCCATAGATCACCCATTACATTTACTACAGTTCTCCCAAATATCATCTGTCGCAACTAAAATTGCGGAAGTGCACGCCGAGTCAAATTTTATTGCAAGTGGCTGGGGTGATCAATGGTTACACACTCAGCATCAAAATTTTGAAGCAGATGTACTAGCTCGCCCTGACTGGAAACCATTTCTTTGGGCCATGGCCTTCGATGGTATTTCGTACATTGCTTTACAACCTGCGTCAGGTCCATCCATGGCAGCAGTTTATAATACATTTTCCCCAGCTGTTAATGCTATCCTAAATGTAATACAAGATCCTGAGGCAAAACAATCATTCTTGAAACATTCCATTGGATTCGGGGAACTACCAGAAATATTGGAAAATGTATACAAAGGTTCTTATCTTTCAAGTAACGTCGGGCTTCCGAAACAAAGTCGTCATTCTTCCACAGAAGCTTTCAATCATTCTGTCTCTACAGCTAATACTGCTGGAGAAGCTGGAACAACTAGTGAACATGATATATCAAACGAAACAAATCAGAAAATACATTCAAATACTAATGAAGCTTTCACACAAAATGAAAGGGAAAAAACAAATGAAATTGACGCAATTCTACAAGAGGAGACAAGTATCAGCCGCGCAAGTTCGAATTTATTCTCGCTCAGAAGTAATTTTTTCCAAACATTCAGCTTGATGGCATTTAAAGCATTTCAACAAAGTATTGAGCAAGACATTCCTAAAGATATAATAGTAGAAATAGCTGACAGATTCACTGAACTGTACAGCCAAAAGTAGCCTGGAATCCGTAAGATTGTATCTACTGTTTCGTTTTTTTTGTTGTCATAACTTCAAATTGAAGCATTATAAAAATTTCCTTCTTTTACATATTTTCCAACCTTATTAACAAATTCAAATAGAATAAATTTCTATGTCTTTGCACCAGTGAAATAAAGGCAAAGAAAGCATTAACAATTGAAATTGGAAAAAGCAAAGAAGGCGGTTATCATTTTATCCATGTCATTTATTTTAAAAATTCATTCTGGTTGAATAGGCATGAAATCGTAACGAGTAAAGAGATTATCTTGAGAACTACTGAACGGTTTCTTTCCAGTTTGTGCATAGAATACAGTTTTTTTCAGACTTTTCCATCAGATATGCATTGTGCGGGTTTGTCGTTGTTTTGTTCTGATTTATAAATTATGCACAACTTTCAAAAGGATATTTTTATTACCAGATATTATTTCCTTTTCCCAGCATTTTGTTCAGTTACTGTCTGCATTATTGAGCTACTATATTTAATCAACTGCTGTATACTTCTGAGAAGACACATAGACATTCTAAACAACAGTCATCACTTCTGAGTGCACAGTTATATATTTGAGAATTGATTAACGTTCCCATTAAAACTTGTAATTAAACATTTTGTCTTTCTTGATTAATAACCTTTTGACTTTTACTTTAATTGGAAGAACTACGTTGCAAAATATTATGGTTCGCTTGAAAATTTTGAGTAGTGTTATGTCGCTGTTTCTTTTTCTACCAATTGAATCTGTTGCAACATTCCGAAAAACTTGTTCAGCAAGCGATTCCACGAAATGTTTTAAAAGGCAATGGTTGGCTTATATATTTAGTCTGATTTTGAGTCGTTTCAACAGAGAATACCTTATGGTACCTTTATTAACCTTGTTACAGGATTTTTTACAACATTTTCGATTTCCTCTACTCGTAATTGGTGCCGCTCACTTTTCGTGTCTCGAGTTGTTACAGCGACACCTGCCGAAATGTTCGTCCACACAATTTCTTAGCTGCACTGCGGAGTTTCTGAGGCTCTCGCGAAAGAAAGTGCAAGCCCGCGACAACTTATTCGTACAATAATCACTTTTTTTGACAGTTGGCTACCTTCAAAAGGTTGTATATATTTTTCCATGGAGTTTCTTCTGCAATTGAAGATGAGTAGTACGAAGTGAGTGCAAGTTTCTACCTGCCTGGGTAAGGTTCTACATTATAGTTTTAGCGGTAATCTACTTCGATGTGTTGTTGTCTTTCTTCTTCAGTCAATTTTAGTATTTATCATGTTATAAAGGAAGGTCGTTTTTCTAGTTTTATTCTTCTTCTTCTATTCTTTTTAATGGCTTTTGATTTGATAATTTCTCGCGGTATGAAACTGTCGTAACTGCCACGGCATACTGATTAGGGTTAGGTGATAGAATAGGTCTCTGCTACTTGTTAATTTCAACAGTGGAGATGCATCGTAACTCTGTAGATATAAATTAAGATTTTTTTCACGATGCTTTCCCTAGTCTCACTGCTATTGAATCAATCTTGTTATTGCAATTCTTTTCTAGCCTATAATCAGCAACTAAACATTTCGCGCGATTTTGCAAGGTGCCAATACAGTGCAATCTATACGTAATATTGGGAAGGCTGTAGCAATGAAGAAATTCGCTAATTCGAATGTAAATAAAGTTTTGCACATTATGCATATTCCTCAATAAGTCGTTTGATTGTGGTATATTTTAGTTCTGCTTATTTTTCACAGAATATTACTCGCAAATAATTTTTTTTTTGCTGCACAAGTGTCTCTGCATAGCTTTTTTTGTATCATGGAAAATCTTTTACTGTACCTAGAATAATGCAGCGTTAAGAAGTTTGCTTGGTTATATTGCTTGAGGTTTCATACATTCGTATGAATTTCTAGCCTTTTGCGAATACTCGAGATTGAGATTTGTTTTTTAAATTTGAATTTGACATACGTTATTTTAGTTAGAATCGCTTTAGGTGTTAGTATCAAAAAGTAATTTTTTATGTGCAATCAGATGATATTATTTCAAATTATGCGCAGCCCTTCGTTATGTGTTATTTTGGGAATGTAGCTATTTTCCATAAAGCAATTTGATGTATCACATTGCTTTGGCTTTACATTATGTAGTAATTGCATTTAAGGTCTATACTCAGGTATAGTTCGTTTTTAAAATCCTTTGGCTTTCTACCAGTTCTGTGTAGCTATGTTTTCAGAACAACTCGGAATCAACTTGTAACTCTTTAGGTTTGGATATTTTTTTGGAAAATGTATTGCTATGCGGTAAGTATGCACGTATCGCTTTTGGATAATGGTATTTTTAAAGGTATTTTAAATTCTTCCCAATGACTTCTTTCAACGTCTCACAAGCTCTGCCGTAAATGTAAAAGGAATGCCGATACTTTAGGCATAGGAAAACATTGTTATTTTTTATATAAGATACCTCAAATTTTGTTGGTTAAAAATTTTAACGTAGAGTGTTACTTCACTAAATGAGCCTGCTATGCAAATAATATATTTACTAGTTGTAGAAGATTTCTCTATTTAGGGGGAATTAAAAGTCAAGCTACGTTAGAAGATATACGTTTCCGCAACGAAAAAAATGCTCGTCCCGGACATGCGCCTGAAGAGGTGGAAAAGGCTCGAAATTTTTCTTCTGGTAGCAATAGGGAAACGTAGTTTTTTTTTATTCGATTTAACAATGATATATTTTTTATTCGATTACCTTAAGTCTCAAGCTAGAAGAACGAGCGTGATGTACAGCGTTTCATGGCTACTTTTTAAATGAAAGCAGATGAAAGTAGTTTATGAATCAATAAAGCATATTTCCTTTTCTACGAGAAAATGTTTGAACTATATCGAGCAAAATCATTGTATAAATATATTGTAAAAAAGAATGAATGCTATCTATTTTTTATACGGCTTTTTATTTTTTGCAGATGTAGTTTCATCGAAAGAAATCAATACTTTTACCCCCAAGAAATTTCAAGAGCATTCTTATAGAGACCCTGAAGTGCTTGTTGAAGTCGGTTTTTGTTTATATTTTGTGCCTAGATGGGTGTTTTACTTTTGCGTGGATGAAATTTTTAATTCATTTGAAACTTCTAATAAAGCGTTTTTCTCATTTATTTTTATGCCATGCTGCTTTTTCAGTCTAAAAGGGTTATGCTTCTGGACCCTTTGAATCAGATTTCCCCTAGATTTAGTAAACGATGGAATGAGACTGACGAGGTTCAAGCTAGAACTGATGAATTATTCCTTGTCAGCAATAATGAATCAAAATTAACTCAAACATATTCCGATGATACTACTGCAATTTCACACGATGGAGAGATGCAGTCCACTTTTCATAGCAATAGGAAGGAGGCGAAACTTCTTTCTCAAAACCCCAATGAAAAACGTTTAAGAGTTGAGGACGTATCCGATCATCATACTCTAAGATTTTCAACTTCTGTTCCTGCGTTGAGTTCTCACAAAAAATTTGATTTAGACCGAAGAAACTTTTCTGTACCGAGAGATCATGCAAAGCGCATTAAAAGTCATCGCCCATATAATACGAGAAAGCATGGCACCTCTAATAGTTCTGGCTTTTATCCGCAGGATTTTTCCAACGCTTCCAACGAAAATACATTGAATAAATCAGTCCCTCTACAACGTCATATTACTTTCAATGCTACTCCTTTTAAAGGAGAATTAGAAAGTAACGCATCCTCTACAATCGTTTCCCGCGATCGAGCAGCAACTATTCCACAAGCACAAATTCCTCCTTATCAACTGGCTGTTAATGCTGATTTCATTGACCTTACGGATTATGGCATCAATCGTTTATCTTTTTGCAACAATTTACTATTGTGCTACGCTCTCCCTGCCCGATGTCTTCATGATAACAAGAAAAAATCGAGTAATTTAAAATTAAATCCTGATCAACGGGGCAAGAATCGATATGCACATAAACCTTCAAACATTGAAACTATACCTAGAGTACGAACAGTTCCATCATTTGGAGAAACAAGTAAAGTCGCAGCAAAGCAAAGAGTGTACTCCGAAGAAGGGATACAAATTGGAAAAACCACTTCTTTGTCTCGAAGTTTGAATGACATAAGAATAGAAAATAATATAGTTGTGGCGTCCTGCCATGAAATCGAGGGGGCACGATTTATTTTTGGCCATAAGAGCATTCACCAGCTCCCGTTTGAGCAGCAAGATGTATTGATCTTAGCAAAGAAATCTATTTGTTTTATTTGTTGTATTTACTGTGAAAGCGATAAGAATTTTTCTCGTGAATTGGATAATAAACTAGAAAATACTCTTATGTCTTATCCATTTTATCATTCTTCTGGCTCTACAAAACGTTCCATGCATATGCCAAGTTTTAAATTTTGGCCTTATAGTATCCCTAAGGGTTGCAAAATAATTGGATATGGTGAAATTCTATGGCCTGATATATACCAGTTGGAAAGGTATGGCTTAAAATTTAAATTTTTTTTATTGTAGTGCTAAATGTGTACATAAAAATGATTTTATTAGGCTTCCCATGTTTGAAGAATAGGGAATGACCTCAAACCTTTTTTTTGTCTTTACAAACGAAGATTAAGTATATAAGAAACATTTTTTTCAGGGGAATGCAAGCCACGGTATCATCTGTCTTGAGAGAAGTTATGCGTTCACCCGATGGTGGCATGAAACAAGGCTCGACCATATTAGGGAAGTTAACAATGGAATTTTTTTTTCAAACTGCTCCGATCTCTCAAGTTCTCGAGCAAAATGGTAATCCTCATCGTCTTGCTTTTATTACACAAGGAATGTATGGATCTACCGAGGAAAATTCACTGGAAATACCTTCGCTTCCTCCTACTCCTGTTTCCAAGGAGCCAGTAAAACAGAACGGAGAAATTTCTGGTTTGGAAACTGGTAACCCAAGGGGTCTTATTGGCTGAATGAATAATTCTATTTGAGCGTTGTGTGAATATTTCCTTAGTGTGACTTAGAGGATTACCCATGCATTTGATGTTTGAGTAGTTATATTTTGAAGTGTGGCTTTTTATTGGGCATCTAAAAGAAATGCGCAAAAGATTTTTCATTGTCTAGAAAATGAATTATTTTTTATACTACCTGTATTCCATTTTTTATATGAATTAAAGATTTGATTCTTTATTATATGAAAAGGAATAAAATTAATCGAAAAGCTGAAATGATGGCTTGCGAAATATAGTGATGTGCATACTTCTTTTTACAGAAGAATCCCTCTACCTTCATCTTGCTGTTTTTGTCGGTGACTTGTCTAGATTTTCTTCAAAACACCAGCCGCAGTGTTCGTTATATTGCCGATGTAAATTTAATCATGCTCAGGTTGTTGAATCTCCTTGCATTTCTTTAAAAAAAGAAGAAAGTGGAAAATCCCAAGAATGGGTGGGCAGTTTTAAATTTTTAATGCTTTCTAAAGATCCTGTATGGGAGATAGGCAGTGGCAATTGCACAGCTTCAACTCCGTTGAAAGAGATTAATTTAGAATTTTGGCAAAGAGCTACAGATGGCCAAGTGGATGAACACTGTTTGGGACTTATTCAGGTTTGTATTCCAAAATTGGAAGAGTTTTCTCCTCTCTATGTTCAGCCGAATACACACTCTTATTCCGTATTGTTCGATGCTCCTCTCGCGTTGATGGATTTGGTAACTGCTGAACGGGTGGCCGTCTGTCGAATTGCAATCCTTTCTGGAACGTTGTACAGTTTTGCTGATCTACAGTTAGATCCACGATTCCCTGGATTGATGAATGCAACTTCTCCTTCATTAAAGTCTCGCGTGCTTTCCGAACAAACGGCTGCTGACTCTCTTCTGCCAGAAGTATCTATACAAAAATCTACAGAGAAGGGAAGCCAGCGGAATGCAGCCGTGAACCTTAGCAGTCACCAAGCTATTTGTACCGTATCTCACCCATCGCAGAGCGTTGTTTCTTTGCGTGATCAGAATTTCGATAAGCAGCCAACCACTCAAGATAATATACCCGTAGAAAATTTTCCTGGTAGCACAAAAGTTCTTGAAGAAATAGAATCTACGAACTCAGAGATGGATAAGAAGGCATCAACAGTACCTAGTTCAGCCAAAATGCTTTTATCAAGCGTTGACCGTCAGCGTTGTCATGCATTTCTTCTTAAAAGTGATATTAGTGGGAAGGATGTTGTTGGTATTTCTTGTTCACCAAAAGATTCTATCCCTTGCCCTTGGAGCTACATGTAGGTTTACACAAAGGATTAGATATAGCTAAGCGATGACAAGCGAGAATACCTTGAGAAATTTCTGAAATTTTTGATAGGAAAGATGTGTATTCTACTTTCATGCGTTTTTGCTCTTTTTTAATAATGTTGAATAAACAATTTTTGAGATCAGGCTACCTCTGCTTGCTTATGATTTGATGTATGTGTGTGCATCTGATTTCGAACTTTTTCTACTGCTTCAAAGAGGATATATTTAACCTGTACATATCTTTATAGGCGCTTACAAAAGCGACTTAGAGCTTTGGGAATGTCTGAACGGGAATGCATCGTACTTTTTCACACTATTCAAGAAACGCCTTTAAATGCCACTTTTCACAGCTTTTCACACCCAGGTGCTCCTGTATATGGAAAGGCTATCAATAAGCAAATTTTTCTTCCGGATTGTGACCCCATGAAAAAAGGGAGTTCTACTGAAGGATTATTGACATCTATTGAGATTACTCAGTATATTGATGGCTTACGAGAGTCTGCACTTCAAATTATTCACGATTTTGTGGTTGAATCAAGGAAACCGGTTTGGTTTTTTGTTGAGAATTTAGAGACATTATTGAGTACAGGTGCATTACAACTTTCCAAAATGCATTTTTATAGTTTTCTTCAACAGGGTGATCTTCAACGTGTGCTGCATTTGCAAACTATAGATAAGCTTTTTGATCTACTAAAGAGTATTGAAGATCCTCATCAAGAATCCGCTGACTTGACCCTCTTTGTACGTTTGCTATCTCGTTATGCATTAGAAGAAGAAAAGGTTGCCATACAAGGCCGCGATTTGCAAGAGGAAGTATATAAGCTTTTATGGAATCGTCACATTCTTCCTTCTGTTTTGGAAAAGGGATTTTTGAAATACTCGAAAAATGAAAAATCTAGGGTAATTACTGTCGTTTCCTTTCTTCATACTCTTCAATTCTTTCTTGATGCGGAAATTTCAAGAGGACTTGTTTCCATGGTAGCACTTCGCTTTTTGGGATATTTTTTAGCTTCTAATCAACGCAAGAAACTTCGCCTTAATTGTTTCTCTTGGAATAGCAAACGGATGAGATTTTGCAAAACTGAAAATCCTGCTGCTTCCTCTGATGTGTTCATACATGATGCAGAAAATTTTTCAATTGCAATTTTCATTGAATCTTATTCCGGATTTTACAGTGAACGTTGCATTGAGAATTCCTTGATGAATTTCTCCCATTCTAGCCATATCTCTACATCTTATCCGTTTTCCTTTCTAGGAAATGAAGTTATCACAAAGGAGAACATAACGCAGACTATGCACAATTTTCCTGAACTTATAATGAAACCAAAAAATTACAAAATTTCCGATAGTGTTGCTTTGACAAAGGAAACTTTTATCCCGCAAAATGTGGTACATGCTATTTCTGTTTCTCCCTATAATGAAAACTCTTCTGAAAGGTTTGAAAGTAATTCTTTGAATGAGAATGGAGTCGATAGACGTTTCAAATTATTGCAGCCACTTTTATCTACTCTTCGTACTGAATACTTACGTGTAAATGAAAAACTGCATACCCCTGTGGTAGTCTCTTCTTTTCCTATTGTCAAAGACCTTCTGTCATATATTTGGTGTCGCTTCACTGCGGGTTGCTTCGGTGAAGATAGCATCGCTGGAATATTGGCTGAATATTTTAGCTCAAATATTTTTGAAGAGATTTGGGAGGGAGCTCGCATGGAGAAATATGCATTAAATCCGTTGAAGTATCGCCCTGTGAAGAAGTTGCGCTCCCTTGGGTTAATTACGACGTATGGGCCCGCTAGCATGGCATGGGAGTGGGTTCTTCAATTTTGTAAACAATTTTGGAGCGGAGAAAAATTTAATGAAGATGCTCGATTTTTATCCCGTGGAATTACAGGCGTACCATTAGAGAAGGATATTTCGATGCATGCCACAGATGCCTTGGTTCAGTCTTTAGGAGAAGGTTGGGAGAACGCTGAAATTCCACGAAGATTTCACTCTCTGCTGTCTTGGGATGCTGTTGAGAAACTTTTTATCAGTATGTCTCGCGGGCGGATACAACCCATTGAAAGTGAACTCATGGTTGGAAAGGATGGTGTTGTTAACTTTGACAGTTTTGCAGCATGGATTAGAGAAAAAGCTATCCCTCTTTCATTGCGGGAAATGGCATTATCAGCTTCATATTTTTGTCAATCGGTGGAGACTACACATCTCGGGTTTTTTTTTTCGGATTTTCTTCGTGCTTTTCATTGGTGGGATCCTCTTAAAGCATTTCAATGGTTAGAATCTTCACTTACTATCAACTCTGAAGCCCTGTATTCTCAGTCAGTAACTCCCAGCAAAATTTTATCAAAAGATAGGAAGCACGCTTTGAGCGTGCGCGTGCATTTTTCTGAGATATCCGAAGAGGAGAGAAGCGTTTTAGAGGAATGTTGTCGGAATTTACCCTCGTATGCCATCTTCGCTTTGCTAGCTAGCCCCTCAAGCACGAGCAGAGAATATTGCATTCACAGTGAGAAGATGAAAACATTTTTACAATTTACCTTTGGAATTTCTTACGAGGTAGAGGAAAACTCAAAATTTGTTAACTACTTAAAAAATCACTGTCAACACATATTTTTATTTGAAATACTGGTCTTCATGCTAAAGTTTATAATATTTATGAATGCCTGTTTAGCACATGTATAGGTGGCTGAAGTTTAGAAATGTCTGTGTGTCGTTTCAGGAAAGTACTTTTATTTTTGAGCAATTGGATCTTGATAATAAAGGATTACTCCGCTTTTCAGAATTTCATCGATACAGCTCTTATATCAAGCTTTTAAAAAGTTGGCGAGATGAGACCAGTAGGGAGTTTGAGGACTGGCATACCGATCGATATAATGTGACAAAGCATGAATTTCTTTTGCTAATGGCGATGCTTGTTTTGGCTGGTGATCCTTTTGGTGATGTACTTCAAGCACTAGGTTTCTCTTGGGAAAATTCTGTTGACCCTACAAGTCTAATTCAGGTAAAATAGTTCTGAATGTTTTACCAAAATGCTCTCGAATTGGTTAAGTTTTGTCACATTTTGTGAAATGAAATCACACCCGTGCATTTGAAGGCAAATTTTGATTTTTTTCATTTAGCCTTTTAAGAAATATTTTTTAGAAAAAAAAGGAAAAAAGAAGGTATTTTCTTATTAAACTTCAAAAACACGATACTAATTTCCTAATTAAAAAATACTTTTCAGCTGTTAAAAAAGTGTCAAGCAAAGTATAATATTATTCTAGCGATTTCTTCATTTCTTACGTTTCGAGTTGTACTACCCCAGCGCATAGATATTTCATTGCATCATTGGGGAAGTAAGATTTTCTAATTTGTGTTCAGAGAACTGCAATAGCTATTTTTTACAATTAATTTGACTCTACAATTTTGTTTTTTCTTGTTTTTTTAGATTCTGCAAGAATTGGATCTTCCAACAGATCGCACTAAATCAATATGTATTTTGTGGACAACGTTACAGGGCACCCTTTGCAACAAAGAGTGCACCTATTGGAATTTCATGCAATGGCTTACTGTGTGCTGGAAGTATAATCCTTCTGTTATCCAAATATTTTTTTCTTTTCTTTTTAACAATCATCCGTTAAAGAATCTCAACCAGCTACGCAATTGTTCTATATCTTCATCTACACAAGCGTACGTACAATTTTTATAACACGTCTCTTTGTCACTTAAGCATTCTTTTAATTCTGTGTTGTATTATTTTAATGCTTTTTGAGTTGGATAATTTAAAAGATTCCATATGAAGAAAGATTACTGTGTATTCTTTTTTTTACATACTATTTTTCTAAAGATATTTTCACTTCTCTACTACCTAAATTTCCTTCCTTCCTCTTCCGTTGCAAGCATTTTTTAGAATACTCTCATTTCTCTTCCATTCTAATTGCTATAATTTTTAAGAGTATTTTTCATTTTCCCTCTCTTCTCATATTTTCATTCCCCTCTTTTCTCATATTATCATTCCCCTCTCTTCTCATATTTTCATTTCCCTCTCTTCTCATATTTTCATTCCCCTCTTTTCTCGTATTATCATTTCCCTCTCTTCTCATATTTTCATTTGTCCCTTCCTCTTCCCAGTGGAAGTATTTTTAAAGCTAAGTTTTATCACTGTACATGCAGCTCTCCAATAAAACCTGCCGAGCTTTCCTTAGATGCCTTTGGTGAATTTTTAGATTATTTGGAAGTGCCTATCTCGGCTTCCTCCGTTACAAAGGCGGAGATTATGCAAGCTTCTGATCCAAAAGGAACGCATGCAGTACATTTGCAGGACCTCAACAATTGGTATGAAGATTTTTTCGGGCTTCAGGTGTCTGTTGTTCAAGAATTGCTATTTCGGAATCAAGGAGCATTACGTAATTGCAAAGAAATTACTCTTATATCCGATTATATTGTAGAAGAACTAACACGCCGTCAGCAGGGAGTTGTTAAACTGCACCCTGCACCTCTTTCCTGCACTGCACATACGGACTTGTCCAATTTAAAATATTGGATACCTTGCAAACATGCTATTTCACGGAAAAATTTTGTTGAATATATTCAAATCAGCGTGATGGATACCTCTTGCCATTCTTTGCAAGACATACATGCTTTTTTTGATGTTTTAGATTGGAAAAGTTTAGGTTTTGTGGACATTTCTCGCTTACAGTTTCTTCTATCTGCCATTGAAAAATCTCTTATTCACTGTCAGAACCTCTCTTCGTATCCTTCTTTAGACTATTTTTCTGAGGAGGCAATTGCGCAGGAGGTGCACCCATCATCCCTCTCACCATTGGAAACTTCCGACCTTTGGTTAGCCACAGCTCTTAATCCTCCTGTCGCTACTACTAAGGCCTCGACGTTTTTTCGTGAGAAATCTCAGGATACATCTTTTGGTTCTTGTGTAGAAGCAGCAGCAATGGGGTGTTCTCCAACAAAGTATTCATCTGAAGACATTTTTATAAATGAAATTAGAACCTTTATGCTGGAATTTAAGTGGACAATAAGTGATCTTCTCTTTCATTTAGGCTGCAATTCGCCATGGCTTGTGAAGAGTACCGAGCTTTTATCACAATGTCACGTAGAATTAAACTTTGCAACGAAAATACAGCCGAGTGAGGTAGAAAATAAAAGCAATTGCATGGAATTCGCTCCGGAGATAGGCAATGCGAAGAATGCTACGCTTTCATTTTGCTCCTTTTCTGTTCACAATTCTTGTCTAGCGAGCAGCCTACGCAATTTTCATTGGCTTATTTCATTGAGATTTATTAAAAGCTACATTTTAAGTCGGACGGATTCTTTGAATACCGTAGATTTACTATACTTGGAAAAGAAACTCAAATCTTTACCACCCTTCTGGCATGCATTGAGCTCAAATGTTCTTTTATCTCTCCAGTACGAAATTATTCGAAAGCAAATTGATTACCGCCAACTCTTGTCTTGGGCTACTTCTTCTCATCCTCTCTCGTTTGTTGGTACTCTTTCTGGTTGGCTGCCTGCCACATTTTGCCAATTAGATTGGGAATGTCTTAGTGAACGGTATGTAAAATCGTATTTCCATCCAGATTTAAAAAGTATGAACGTTTATGAAGGTTCTGCTGTGGAATGAAACAATAGATACTTTCAGCTGCTAAATTTAATTCGTTGTTTTTCTATTTTTTGACGTAGATATACTCTTTTCCCTTTGCTAAGCGTTTATCTTTATCTTTGTTAAGTAGGCACATAGTTTGATGATCCTTAACCGCATAGCTTTACTCTCTGTTTTGTGTTTTTAAAGGGTTGAGTAGTGTACATTCTTTCTATCCTTTTGTAGCTAAAAACTTATTTTTCTTAAAGCTTTATTCATTCTTATTTGAGATATGATTGCATGTCCTTTTATTTTGCTGTTAAACGCACGCATTAATAAAATTAAGCTTTTTTATAGCAAATGATTTGGTCTCTCTTTGCTGTAGATTTAAGGAAAAAGAGGGATACCCTCTATCAAAATTTAAAGCGTTATTCGATGAATTAAATGATCGGATGAAAACCTATTGGAAATCTGCCGAAATTGCTACTTCAAACATTCCACTTGAAGCGTTACTACACGATTTCCAAGTAATGTTTGACATTTCAATATGAGAATTGCAATGCATCAATTCTTGCTTATTTTATGTAAGATGGTAACTAAGCCGGTTTAAGTTCATGTATTTTTTGAGAATGTAAATGTGTGGGCCAGTTTGACTTTTACTTTCAAAGTTTTCCTCTCTGCACTCCAGAGCGACTCAATATTTTTTTTTGAGGCTTGTGAGACAGATAAACTAAATAGTATCTATACAATTCCTAGTTTAGTTCATTTTTGAGTGCATGGAAAAAAATGAAGTCCAAAGGATAAGGCTGATAGCAATCGTTTTGTTAATTTCTGGGATTTTCTAGCCTTTATGGTGTTCCCTCTGCATTGATTTCAGCTGCCCGCAATGCTTTTCAAAAAATTTTGGTGTGCATTTCAAATATACGGTGCAGAGTGTTGCTCGCTATACATCGCATAATATGGATAAACACAAAGAAGTCATTTTGTGCTTTTTGTGATACTTTTTCTCTGTAATTTAGAATATTCAAGAACCAAGGCGAAACCTCAAGGAGCTTTGCACGCATTTCTCTCTGAAAGGCTGGCCTTTTTCCATTTCTGAAATCTTCAATGTTGTCTATCCGCTCCTTCAGATGCGATTAGAAAAAGGAATGCATTTGATGGAAGTGGAACAAAAATCGGATTTATCTAGATGCAAAGAGAGTGCGCTTACTGACGGAAAACGATCCCTCTACAATGCGTTTCTGAAATTTTTAGAAGGATTTCTTGTACATGATCGGATGACACCTTCAAACAAGCCGCTGCTCAAAATTCCTAAACCTAAGACTATTGAAAATGCATGTTCAGAAACGTTGAAAAAAAGCATGGCTTTGTTTCTGGAAGGTGGAAAAGAGGATGTTGTAGAGTACTACAGTGGACCATGGAAGCGGTTCCTTGTACGGATTTGCCTTCATGCAATTGATAAGCAACTGACATTACGTGAGGTAGAACTATAACCATAAGAATGCAGAAAAGATGTTTAGGGACCCAAGTGTTGTGCTTTTCGACCCTATCATGAAGAATTTGAGTACAAGACAAGACGTGTTTTCGTTTACGTTTTTTATCGCTCTTCATGCGCTTTTAATTTTTGTTTTAAGCGCTGTGGTAGCTGTATATAGCAATTTTATAAATGTTTAATGGCTGTGTACGCATTCGCTTTAAAATTTATAAAAGGATACATCTATTCAATGTATACTCTCTGTTTATGTTCAGCTTTTTAGAGGCCTTGACAATTCAGGAAAAGATATACTATGGAAACAAGACATTGTTTCAGCTGCAAAGCAAACATTGAAATCGCAAATGCGTGAATCTTTTAGTTTTTTGCCTTCGTCTTTCTTTTTAAGATGGGAAAAACTGGCTGTTTTACTTCAATTCCAGTTGAAGACCTTACAAAATTCTCTTGCTACACTTTTTCCGAATGAAAATACTTCTCTTTTGCCAAACCACTTTATCAAGCACTTTGAGATAGGTGAATTCAAATCTTCTCCCACGCATTCAAAGCAATCCTCCAATTTTTATGCTTCCAGAAACGTTGTTAGATGCTGGTTTCGTATGCTGTCGCATTGGGATGGACCCATCCAAAATGTAAGTACAGCAGGGATGAGTACTTTAAAGCACAAAGAAACTTCCAGCACATAGATTAATTGCGAAAATATGTATATCTTTGAAAAGTAGCATTTTTCATTGGGATACTCTTATTTCCTTGCGTTAAAAACGGCGTTCTGTTATTCTTCTATTGACTGGATTTTCTATACGTATATATTAAAATACTACCCACTTTTTTTTTAGGTGACGCGAAAACGCTGTCTGTTCTTGCTAGAGAAGGTGAAACACTTGTTTCCTGCTGGTATGGAATGGCCGTCAGAAAATGCACTCATTCAGCAAGCATACGATGACCGATGTAATTGCTCTACTTTACTTTTCCCTTTTTTTCGTTTTAGAACAGAAAGTGACTCTCTTGCATTTTCTGAGCGTCTACCAGCTACTCTACTTGCTATGAAAGCTGCAAAGGATTTTAAGCTCTCCGTAGATATTTTGAAAGATTCCCTTGCAGGATTTTTTCTTGAAAAGGAAATTTTTGACATTGTCAATAATTATTCGCTTATTTCTAGAATTTGTAGCCGAGATTTACTCCAAGTCCAGTTACATTATCAACCTTCTAACTCCTTTTTAGCCACGGCTTTGGCTTGTTGTGTAAACGTCAAGCAATTTACACATGAGATTGATGTGGCTGTTGTTGGCGGTGTCCTGTCAGAGAAAGATTCCAGCTTTTGCATTGAAGAGATTAAACAAGAGTTTTTTGTTTGTTATTCGTTTAAAATGAGTGATTCTACCTGGGAAAGTCATATTTTACCCCATTATTCTCTTCCTTTCTCGTTTTCTGACTCTGATGAGAATGCGTTCACCTTCAAATCCACACGGCTGCTAGATATAGATCGCATACGCTGTTCTCACCATTTCGCAGCACTGACAGACGATTTTTCGTCTATTTTTAATTCTGATAAAGAAATTCTTTTACGTTTGGAAATTTGGAAAGTTGCTTCTACTTTTATGGAGAACTCCAGCAATATGAAATCTCCGCAACTCTATGGAATGGCCACCTTTTCTGTCGGAGATTTCCTCAGCTATTTAGGAAAATTGTCACATATGGATAAATATTTTGGTTCTAAGATATGCGTTTTCAAGGCCTGTAATAACCATTTTTTTCAAGAGAATGTACCAAAGCATCGAAAGGTAGGTATAACTATTTAAAATCATGATTACTTTCCATGTAATTCATGCGTTATTTTAAACATTGATTGGGTTTGATGCAGAAACAGGGTAAACTGGATTGTTGTAAGTGGATCAATACATTCAATACTGGAATTTTTTGTTCGATTCAGGATTTGTATTTAGGCGTAGAGTTCATTTATCGACTAAAGGAACCGGAGGGAGTAGAGACGTTAAATTATGGAATGAAGACTGTTTACCGAGGTAAACTTATCCGGAAGATTATTCCTGTTTCAACAGAATTATCGGATTGCAACTATCTAGAAAAAGATTTTCAAGAAAACCAAGCACACCGCATTGAAACAATTGATAAAAAAATGGATTTTTTACAGATCTGCAATGCATCCCCTCGCTTAGCAGCACCTTCTGCGGAGGATCCAAAAATCCTCTCTTCTGTGACTATTTACGAGGAATTTAAATCTTTAAAAATGAAAGAAAGCATCCTCACTATTAGAATAGACAAACTAATCACCAGACAAAATTATTTGACCGATTTGATAGAACGTACATGCCAATCTTCAAAGGAACGTCATGTTAGGCCTGATAAAAAGGGGGAACTCGATTTATTTTTTACTTTTTTTGTATATGAAAGCAGCTCTGCAACAAACACTTCTCTGCATGCAGGAGAGAATTCTACTACCAGAAAAACTCTTTCACTGATACATCGGAGTCCTGCAATATCAGCTACCTCTGTTGCGCACACCAGTATTTTGGCTGCTTCTACCTGGCCAATTTCATATGAATTTCATCATGCAATAAAGTGAGCTTCGTAAGATACACGGTTACGAAATTATAAATGACTAGATGTTTGGAAATTGATTACTTTGTTAACATATTGCCTTTGGTTTCATCATTGTGTAATTTTGTTTACTCTTTTTTTATATTCGTTTAACTGTTTATTTTATTCTTTCTTTTTTTTCTCATTCTTTTATCGTTTTGTTTTTCTTTCTGTATTTCAGCTTTCAAGATGCCCTTCCAAAACTGCGTATTTTTATTGCGGCAAGCTCCAAAGAAAAGACTTTACAGGAAGTTTTTGCTTTCTGTGATGTGACTAGCCCCAATCTCTCTAGAATTTGCGTTAGGAATGACATACATTCTACTGATCCTAATTTTTCTTCCTTCCCATATTACTTTGAAAAAGCCACTTGCTGCTTCCCTCTTTTTGAAGCAAGCAATATCCTTTTTGATTTGCCTGACCTTAATCCTGGATCTAGTTCTTTGCATGATACAAATTTTATGGGGAGGATTGTTCTAGCGGTTTCCCTGTTAGACCATGCATCGAATTCTGAAAAATTTCAGAGCAGGGGAAAGGATCCATTTCTACTAAAGCCTGGGAAGTCCCTACCACTTGGGATTTATATTTGCCCCTACTCTCTGCAACAACTCTTAGGAGATCAGCAATCTACTCTTGAGTTACGTGAATTTCATTGTTTTAAAAGACAATTGGAAAAGTCTGCTTTGGAATTGGGCGTTTCGTGTGAAACATTGAATGAGCTTAAGAGTCGTGGAGAGTTCTGGAAAGCAGGATGGATAACGTTGCAAGATTTTGTTCAATTTATAAGGTCAAGTGATTTTTCTGACATGTCTCTATATACTCCGTGCGACGTGATGGTATTTCTATGGTAACATTTTTATAACATTTCCCATTTTTATTTGTGCCAAATGTTTTCTAACTGGAGTTATCTACATTCTATGAACAACCTGAGAGACTAAAGTAGGAAGTGAAGGAAAGCAAATGCATCATTTTTTATTGTTGCATCATTTTCCTGTATTTTTTTTGAAATGTGACATAACAACTATTTCTGTTTTAGATATGCTTGGAATAATTGTGATTGCATGCAGCAACAGTAACTACAAAGAAGCGCTTAATATTTTTCAGCAACTTTTCATCGCCTTTGATTCTCCAACTTCCTCGAATTCTCTTATGACATGCGGGCAGAGTAATTCTTCTTGCTCATTGTTTGCCGATGCCTTTCTGTACTTTCCTCCTTTGTTAAAATTAGTTACATGGGGGCGTACAATGCGTAAATTGGTAAAACTAGAGCATGCAATTTTTAATGGAATTAGTCAAGCAGAATGGAATAATCGATATTTTGGGTATCTCTCGTGGAATTCCTTTCAGCAACAAATTTTGTCTGCGTGTCAAATTCAACATTTTCACTATTCTCTATGCCTTGAAGAGTGGAAATGGATGTACGAGTGGCCATCATGGCGGATATGTGTTCCTTCCTTGCCTACTGGCATTGATGAGTTAGCTGTATTACAAGATCTGCAATGCTTCAAATGCCTCACGGCGTTGCCTATTCTTGGTTTTCTTACATCAAGTGCAGATCCAATAGACTGCTACAAAATAAAACCAACTTTAAAAGGCTTCCGAGTAAATTGTGAGCCAGAATATAAACTCCCTATTTACACGTATTCAGATATCCAATCAACAGCTAATCTTTTAAGAATAGGAATCAAAAGAGGCGCAAATCTATCCAAAGTCTGTGGGCAACTTCCTAACGCATTTGTTTCGGTTGCTTTACTCGATGCAAGTGCTTTAGTAGCATCCCATTGTATGCAGGATATTGCAGAATCAATTCAAAAGGATCCTTTTTCCCAATCCTCAATTACGAAGAGACTTCACGCAACTCATGAACTTGCTGGAACAAGCCTTTTTCTTCGTAATACTAACCCAGAATGGCTCTATGAAAATCAAATTTGCTTACCGAAGAGTAAAGAGCGATTTTCTAGTTTCAAAGATACACATTCTACTCTAGATTCAATCATTCTTCGAATCTCGTTGTGGCACTATAATCTGGCTATTAGCGATGAATCTGATGGATTACTATGCCTCTCTCCCCTTATGTATCCTGTAAATGTAGAAGAGTACGTGCAAATGGGAAAATTGATTCTAATGGGTCAAAATTTTGTCTCGTTAAATTCACTGGCAATGGTTTCAAAAGTTTTCTGGCTTTCTATGCTTTCAAAAGATTCTAGATTGGAGTCAAATGTGAGTGGGTATGTAGAAATCGACATTGGAATGGCAGGATGTGAGAATATCCCTAATCAATCCTGTAATCCTTGCGCACAGTTAACGCGTGATACGGCAGATTTATCAAAACCGCATATTCATTGCATTCAAAGTGAGCAAATGAACTCTTCGTTATATGCGGTTCCTTCTGCGACTTCTTTGGAATCACATGAAGCCAATGTTGACCAAGGTGCAACAGTTTTATCTTTCTTTTTTCTAACGTTTGCACTGCTCTTTTTTAAAGTGATTGTTTGTGCACTGCTTACTCCAAAATGAATTTATCTTAATAAAATAGTAATAATCACCTGTGTGTGCATCGATTTTATCAGTTGGATATTCAAGGAAACGTGGTACTGAAAAACCCTATATTCCAAAGGATGAAAGTTTCGGAGAAACGACTGAAAGTGTTACGCATTGTTTAGCTGATCTAGATTATGAATTGAACGCTAAACCTCTCGAGGAATTGCTGTATAAACATCGGCAGAATATGTTGGATCTCGACAGAATCATTGAAGCTGGCCCTAATCGAGAGTTAGTAAACACTTTGAAAGAATTGATTAATTTTTTTAATTAAGAGCTGGTTTTTTTTCGTTTTTTTCAGTAGTATGCATTGTTGAAGTCACCTATAAGTATATTTTGCTATCAGACAACAAAAGGAGCCTTATGAGGAATATTTCGTAAAGGATCATGTTTTTGCAAAGGATCCATGTACCATAGAGAATGTAGATTTTCAGGCACCCTCAGAATATCAGAATTATGCTAAATTTCAGCATCAAAACGTGGAAAGTAATACCTCTTGCACTGGCTTTGTTGAAAAGAACTATTTGCCGTCTCTAGCGAATATAGAAGAAAATGAACTACTGCGAAATGATAAATCAACGCGCAACTGTTCAATACATGCGTCTGATGATGTGACTGCCAGTGCATCTCGAGAGGTTGCGTCGTGTGCAATTGAAGGCATCTCTTTTGAAATAGAACAGACATTCAAAAAAATTTCTAATTCTATGGAGAAACTCTCCACTTCTCAAAAAGAAGTAAAAAATGCAGAAAAAATGAAATTTCTGAAGTACCTTAGCAAAGAATTCTGTGAAGTGCAGCCAATTTTGAAAGCATCCGGTTGCGGAGTGATTGATGAAGTGGAACAAGGGATACGCAATCCCAGTCTTCCTCTGGAAATGATTGACAATCAAATGAATAATATTGTGGATATTCTTGCAAAGCAGCAAGGAATGTACACTTTTCAAATATTGGGGAACAACGAAAATGCTAATCATTCTGCTGCATCCTTGGGAGTAGTTGTTTCAAGTAATCCTCGTACTGATTTTAAAAACTTTCCTTGTAATTTTATTGACTCGGACGCCACCTCTGGTAATATCAACATTGAGTTAGCTTGTGGAGACAATTCGAACCGAGAAGTTTCCTTGTTAACAAGCACAAGTAATGCAAATTATTTTATAAATTCGGCACACCCTAAAGATTGTCACGCATTTTCTGGCGCAGAAGAAGCTTCTGTTAATCCAATTAAAGATCAATCAAGCAATATGAATAACTCCACATATTTACAAAATATCACTCGACAAGAAAATTTTGATATTGCTTCTTTAGTTAGCTCATCAGTAGACAAAGAAAAATTGCAAAATCGAAATACAGGCAAATTGGAAGAATTGAGTGGCACTGAAAATGTATCCTTTCAATATGATGATTCCTTCAAAACGGATTCGGTGCCCTACCTTTCTTCAAACTCCAATCTTGCAAATAAATCACAAGTTCAACTTCCTATTTTTGATGATCAAGAGAAACGAGACGATAGGTAATATTTTTTTAACAAGACACATGAGCTCTCGATCACAAAATTTTATTGCGAAAAACTCTTAAAAATATTTAAATCATTTTTCTAGAACTATTCTGATGATTCCATTAAGAGATAATCAAGAGAGTTTTTAATTTATTTTAGGGTTTGCACTTTCTGAAAGATGAGCCACAGGTAGGTAATGCATCACGGTTGGTTTTATAATTCTGTACTTCACTTTTTGTGAATCAGGCTAGCTCGTATATTGCGGAATCCGTTGTGCTCACCGGATATGATTGGCGAATCAAGAAAGATTCCATCATTTTTGGGGTCTATTGACAGCAGTGAATCTAACGAGACTATGAGCAATTAGAAGAAAAGTGTTTATTCTATAACGAAAATGTATTTCATTTTGCTTTATACTCGTATTAATGCTTCCAACACGTGTGATTATAAGGTATAATTTGGCTTTATGTACAGAATGCGATGTTGCTTGATCATGCTATATAATTTTAATTTTGAAATCTTAGTGTATTAATGATCAATCAAATCAAAAATTAGTAAGAAATCAACACCACACTGAACTAAATTTCCATACCAGTACGGATAAAAACAGCATCGACTTTCTGCCTAATAGAAATTAATCGATTATTGGGAAAGAAAATTGTAGTTTAAACGGTTTCTTTTGCAATTATAGCATTAATCAGTTTGGTATTCGAGCCTGAAATTCTTTGGAATAATTGCTTTTAATTTTTTGTTAGAATCGGGAATATAACTAGTTACAGCCTACTGACAACTATGTTTCAATATCGATACAACCCAAACAGTTGGAGAATAGAGCATTATGAAAAGCGTTACATTGTGTATACGAAAAAGTTGAACGCGCAGAATGTAGCAAAAGACGATTCGTTGCTCTCTTATCTAGGATGACATTCATTTTGAATTTCTTGTTTAAACAAGAAGCGCTCGCTCATTGTTTTTTCTAAATGGGATAGCGGAACTCACGTCGTTTTTTACCAGCTTGCTAACTGCGCTGAGGAAACCGCAGGGTAGCTACCGGTGAATGAAAAACTTATTTTTCACTGCTAGGCGTGTTTCAATAGAATTTGCTTGTAATGAGATTCTCTACGCAGACATAACGAGAGTAGCCCAGAGGCTCCGTCCAAGTGTTGTGAATTTCATTGCTTTTCAGATTCGCTAACCGAATTTATCCAAAGCTGCTTCTTGTATGAAATAAGTTGAATTCCCTACCGCATATTCTTCTTCCGCTTCCTCCACCTTTCCTCGGCTGCAAGTTTACAAATACAGCAAGGACGTTCCTTTATTTACTTTTCTGAAATAACTTTCTTGACACCATTTCCCCGTTTGCAAAATTTGTACATTTCTTCTCTTTCATTTCTTAGTTTCTTTATACTTCTGGATCTTTACAGTTTGCTAACAGGTCAGAGTTTAGATAATGCGGAACATTGCTTGTGGACACAATATTACTCTATTGTTTCCTTCTTTGCGAAGATTTGCAATTGTGCTTATCTTTCCAGAAGCATGAACTTCTTTAGAAAGTATTGAACTATTTTTCCTTGCAACCTGGATTATTTTTCTTAGAGGAGTATCAATCCTGCGAAGGTGTAATGCCTTCTTGGAGTGATGCATTTGCGGTTTAGAAGGTGTCTTCTTTAAAACTTTTCTTCGGTTATTTGATAGTGGTGATGCTATTGAAACAATACTACAACTTTTTGTAACGAAAGAGGGATTTCTTCTTGTGTTACTTTACATTTGTGCATGGCCGCCACTTTCAGTAATACTGATGTTATATATTGTTCAAAAAATTTTACAAGTCTTATTTCTTATGTGCGAAAAACCGTTTGATTTTGTTGATCCAGTGTATAATGTATAGATCTTCATATAGTTATATTTTTGCTAGTGTAGACTGATGGTGTTTTACACAAGTTACAACAAAAATATAAAAGATATACTCTGCTTATCTTTTAGGATGCCTACTAAACGACGAAATGCTGGACGGGCGAAGAAAGGGCGTGGCCATGTTACTGCTATTCGTTGCAGTAACTGCGGAAGAGCTGTGCCTAAGGATAAAGCGATAAAGCGCTTTAACGTTCGAAATATCGTTGATGCCTCTTCTCAAAGAGATATCAGAGATGCTTCTGTCTATCAAAGTAAGTGTAATTTCTTAAAGCGAGTAGCTCTCTGCAACTTGTCGTTTTATATATTAACGATATGCTTGCATTTTTGATTTGGGAATTGTTTTTGATGATCATGGAATTGATCAAAAAGTTGAGGATTTTGTATTTTATTGTTTGCAGCTTATAACCTTCCGAAACTATATATCAAGCAGTGCTATTGTGTTTCTTGTGCTATTCATTCCCGCGTTGTACGTGTTCGATCCGTCGAAAATCGAAGAATTCGAGTGAATCCGTCGAGCAATAGCCAATCGAATATGTCCAGACATGTGGCTTGAATTATTATTTTGCTATTATATGATACGAAGTGCTATTACAGGACATGGTTTGAAATTCAACCGGGAGAAGTTGATTTTGCCTTAGTATAGCCATGATTCCTTTTTCTAAGGGATTAAATGAGAAAAATGGATGAAATGTACAATTTGCTGACTTTGATCAATTGACTCCGTTGTTAAATTTGAAACTGGTTACTGTTACTAACTGATTATATCTTATGCTACTTATCTGCCATTGCTGCAAAAATGAAATTTCTCTTCTCGAAGTATTCTTGCAAGTTATTGTAGTTCAGCCTTAAAATGAGATTTGCCGTTTAGCTTATTGCAATTTGATCCATGAAAGTAACGGTAAGAGTATTCTGAATTGATTAGTTGCGTTTGCTTAATTTTGCTATTTTTTTTCCTGCAAGATAAGAATTAACTACATATAAAGTCTTACGGGAAATTGTAGGTACAGATCATCTCCAGGAACTTGAGGATTTATTACTTAATAATTGAGATAGCAATTCAACGTAGGCAAATAAGGTAGAAAATTGCAAAATTACATGCGGGGAAAAAACCAATATTCTTACTGTAGAAATTAGAATTGCTTCCAAACTTCAATTGTTGCATTAGCATATGGCTAAGCTGCTAGAAAAATGAACAAAAGCTTTGTGATAAAGCTACGTTTCCCTTCGCAATAGCAAAAAATCACAATACTTAGAAGAGGCTGTAGGATTGCTTTAGAAGTTATTTCTCTTTGAAGTGCTTGAAACAAGTCGTACCAAAGTAGGGGCTTTCTTTCAATGCATATCTAAACGGGTAGTAACATTTTCTCATTGTTTCAGAGATCATCTACATATGAAATAGTTTTGAAAAGTCAAAACAAATCGTATCTCCGATGAAAACGAAAAAACAAACATGCATTTATCAATACGTTCACTAAATAGTACAAATGATTCTGCTTGAATACCCTGATGTGATAAGTTTACATAAAAGAACAACCATGCGAAACAAGAATTAAACAAAATTAAATGAGAATATGCAATGTTAGGAAATACTTCGCCGAAACAGCCAGAAAGTCACATGGCAATATGATATTGGCGTTTTAATAAAAAAATTACCCACCATGTAGAGTAGATACAAAACCAATTATATCACCGTCCCGCACTACATAATTTTCTCTACCTTCTACTTCCCAATCGCAGTTATTTATTAGAACGAGTATTCCTGGGCGGACTATCGCCGAGGGAATAGAAGATGATGAAACCATTTGAGCAAATAATTCAGGTTTTCGAATAACAACCTTTTCCATTACATGCGCTATTAGCCCGCAAATAGGTATGGACGACCTATCCAGAAATTTCAATTGCTCGCTTTTTTTCCTCTCCACAATTAGGTCCTCTAATCCCCCACTGAATTCCACAGTAACCTCCATTAGAAAATAAAAAGAGAGCGAAGAGGTTGAACTAAAACTGAGTATACTAAAGAAGGCAGTCGAAACAAAAAGTTTAATGATATGATTGTTTTAAGTAGCAGATTATCCGCTACAAATGTTCAGCATCGTGTCTGTAAATGTTATTCTTCCAAAAGCTCATTGCAATGCCGCTGTAGTTACGTAAGCGCACGCCATACCACTACCGCTGTCCAAAGATGAACAGCTTCCATCGTTTTCTTCATTGTGCATTAGCATTTTAGCTTCAAAAAATTTAATACTCAATTTTGCTGTCTTTCCATATCCATAATCTTGCTTGCGGATGATGAAGGCTGCTATTTTAATAAAAAATACAAAGTTGTTTGCGGCAAGATTAGCTGTACAGTTTTAACTGGAGATCAAAAATGCTCCAATCGAGCAACCGGTAGCACCAATCTCTAGTCGACGACAAGCAGGGTGCGCTGCCGATTTCCGAACTTTATTGTTTTATCTTGAGCTATTTCTAGTTCTATAATATATTCTTTTTATTATTACCCTAAACCAAACCAATAGTGTTGACACTTATATTGGAGAAGAGAAGATGATGAAGGGGGAACAATTGCGCCTAACGAACTGCACGATTGTATTAGTGGCAACTAACGTAATCTTGTAGTTTAAGGTTTGATTACGATCGTTGTTAGATAGGGCTGAAGTGCTTTGACTATGTGGAGCATCACGGGTTCAGTGTGTTTTCATTGAAGAATAATCAGTTCTTGCAAAGAATGATTTTCCGAAATTCAAATATCCCCCTGCCAAATACTGCAATAACGCTGCTTCGAATAAGACTGAATGTTGTGGTTCTTTTACGCAACTCTTCTCAAATGCCTGTCCTGCGATTTGCAGCCGCAGCAGAAATCCATCCGAAAAGGGCATATTTTCAATCTCAGATTCGCCATAGTAGCCATCTTGTAAAACCTCCTTCACGAGAAGTCTTTCATCCTTATATAGCTGGTAAGTTGAAATATCTACAAGCACTCTTCAGTAAATGTGTCAACTTGTTATATTTTTCAGGTGTTTTTGCATTTCTGCTTTGTGCATCTCTGATTTATCGATTTGCTTCAAGCTTTTACTATATCTCGAAGGTGCAATGGAAAGTAGGGAATGTTTCAAATATTTTAAGTTAAACTCTTAACTGGCTACTTGAGTCTTACGTTTTTGCAACGTTCTTTTGTAAAAAGGCAACACGTGTATGCAATCTTCATTTTATAGCTTCCAGTTATACCAATTGCAATCTTGAACAATCTAACCATGATTTTCCATACATTTTCTTTTCCTGTGTATTCATGTTGAATTAGCCGTCTATTTTGTTCTTGATTGGATCTCTTTATTTGAAACTACTTATTATTTAGCTCCTGAGCATTTGCCTCCCCCACCTTGTTTCCGAGCTAATTTGAATCCAATGCAAGCGTTCATCCCAAATGAATATAGGAGGCAAATTGTAAGTAAACAGAATTTTGCAACACAGAGTTGAGAAACGGATTTGCACAAAGCAAAAGCAGAGCGTTTACTTTGAAAAAATTTGGAATTAAGCCATTTGGAGTGTACTTACTATTGCTATTTATTTCCTTTACGTAATAAACATGCAGAAACTGG
The DNA here is from genome assembly GCA_015476325.1 of Cardiosporidium cionae. NCBI lineage: Eukaryota > Apicomplexa > Aconoidasida > Nephromycida > Cardiosporidium > Cardiosporidium cionae. The sequence continues at coordinate 56,126 of JADAQX010000050.1, forward strand.
AGGCAGTAAGACCTGGAGATTACTTAGGAAAGGATTTTCCGTGGAACTTTTTAAGGAAATGGCGTGATTGGAGAAGAAGAAAGTACAACTGCAGCTATCAAACAATTCCATGGATGATTTCTGAAGTAAAAGGGGTTAACTATAATGAAAAGTTCGTCTGCTTTTAGAACACTTGTCTAACACATCGTCGTTGTTTTCTATGTCATTTGTTGTTCTATTTTGTAAAATCATTATTGAAACAAACATGAAAATATCCTTTTTATTAATTGAACTTAGATTGAATTGCTGGTCTACACAGTGGCATGAGAATGGTTCTCATCGAATACGACAATTCCGAGCCGCATTTGGTATTCTTAAAGCTAAAGAATCTGCGGAAGAGTTTCGTAGGAAGTTGGAAGCTTCAGGTAATATTTTCATTGATGTTTGTACTGTCCAATACAAGACAACTTTTGCTTGGAAGGTATTGCAGTAGTTAATTTTGAGCATATTTTGTGAAAATAACGCATGATTTCTTTATGCCGTACAATTTATTTCACAAATGTTAAATGAACCATGAATTTCATAATCTTTTAATAAGAGTAAGTGCTGTTCGTATTTATTTTGTTTATATCTTAATTTCTCCGACAGCGTGAATTTATGAAATTCTACAGGGAGGGTAGACAACCGGAGAACAGAGAGGCAGATGCGAATGCAATATATCGCGAAGAAAGCAGAGAAACAACTACGAAAAAAACGTTTTGCTAAAGTATCATCTGGTCAATTATAAAGGGATGCTGTTTTCCAGTATTTGCAATAACAATATTCAAAGCGAATCATGTTTACTGACTAAAACATTTGTCAAAATATTTGCAGTGTGTATATGCCGATTTTAATAGATACTCTTACATCAAATGCCTCCCAATGAAAGATGGGTGGATATGTGCTATTCTATTTTCTCTATAGCATAATCTTTTTCCGTGGATTTATGCAGCCTGTTTGTCTACGCCAGTAGATATTTTTAGGCTATGCTGCTGTATTTCATGCAGGCGCGTCTATCAAAATACTTTTTGGTTTAATTGAGAAAAATTGGAGCTTTTGAGTAGCACGCGCATCTCAAAGGCAAACATTAGAATACTAATCGCGCATGAATAACGAGTTACGTTGTAGCAGATTGGAAAATTCTTGTTTTGGTGTTCGTGTTACTCTGTCTTGAAACTTAACTTGCATTTAATGCAGCATTGTGAATTCGCAAGTCGTGTGGTGCCATTTCAGTGAGCGTAACGCAGCAACGCAAAGTATCCACTTGATCTCATTATCACTTCTAGTTTTTTCCTTTCGTATCGTCATAAATTTTTTAATACGCAGTTGTTTCTTTCAAACAAAGCAAGTCAGCACCCTATCGCTTCCCTCTGGGATATTGGATTTTACGTTTCGGCGCGATTTTATACCGTCGAGTCGGGTTGCAATGCTGTAAATGGATACACCATATTTTCGCTAGTGCTACTCCCCTCGATAAAGATTGGTTTTACTACCTTTTCGAAAAGGGGATCAAGAAGACAATAGAAGAAAAAACGAAATTTTGCTTTCTAGTTTCTTATCCTATTTTCTCTTGTAGCGTTCATAAATTGTGTGGTTTCATGAAGAGCGCCCGTTTATTAAGTAAATTACTTAATACCTAACTGAAAAAGATATTTATAATCTTCTGAAGTCAATAGAGTATTGCTTGCAGTATACGGTCAACTCTAAAAGCGGCTACGGTGGTAACAATTCTATAATTCTCCTCAAACTATGGTGTATTCAGAAAACACATTATCATCCTAAACTTGAAATGATATGCCCACCTTAGTTTTTCAATGACTGTGTAGAAGTGAGTAAACTCTTTCTTGTCAAGAAGAGTTGTAACGATGCCCAAAACGATAGATAGGCATTCTAGGCATTCAATTATATGTTGCTGTAGCAGATTGAACGAATAGCCGAAATCCTATGTCCGCTGCGATTTATTTCACTTACAATATATTCTTTTAAAGAGTAGCAATTTGTAACCATGAAAATGTGTTTCCTTTCCACCAAATTCTGATTATGAAAAAATTCGGTCATCTTGCATTCTTGTTGTTACAAAATGTTTTAGACAATGCTATTACATAATCGCTTAGTTTTACTTAAGCTGTTCTCCGCTACAATGCGAAGTGAAGTGGAGCAGCGAGTGAATTATGTGCGCTACGGTCCTTTAGGCACACCAGGTGCAAGCACGTGCTCTGAAATTAAGTACCTGTTGTACACTGCACTTCCTCCTGTTTTGCAGTATGATGCTTGGTAGACGAGAACATTTAAACACAGAGAATATGCAATTCCAATTTTGTGTGTTGAGATGGTAATTGTGTGTGCTGGCCATGTTTTCATTTCCACTCTTCTGAAGAAAAGTTTGTGACATTTGATCTGCTTTGTGTAATATGCTTGCCTAACCTAACCAATCTGTTGGGGTGACCAATTGTTCAGAAAACCACTTCAAACTTTCATTACCCATTATTCTAGGCATCAATTCTATACGTATACATTAACCTGTTACCTCTTACCGAAGAGAATTAACATGTGTTCCACTTAAATTCCTAGTAATTGTTTTCTCTGTATTGCTTCATTTGCCTTGCATGGGTTTAATTAATCTCAGTAACATTTTGTTGATTCTTGCTGGCGTTTTTCGCTCACACCATGTCTAGCATTACATCTCGACTTCACTCTGCTCAGAATAAAAAGAAATTAAAGGAATGGATAACGACTAATCAAAGCAATTTGAAGGCATGGGCTGTATTTCTCGTTCTTGCCTTCGCTATTTACCATCTATTTAGCGATGGTGATTTCTCTTTTCTGTTAACATTGAGCTCATTGATTGAGATGTTTTCCTTTTTGATGGTTGCTATAAAAATAGAATCCTCTGGTACTGCAAAGGGTGTTTCTCTTAAGATGATGGAATGTTACGTTCTTTCGGTATCGGCACGCCTTTTCTCCATCATACCATTTGAAGGGTAGGTGCACTTTTGAATGCTTTAGAATACCTTTTAATAAGGAAAGTAGTTGCGCATGCGTTGTACCTAGCACTGGGTAAATAATTTAGCATCCTTTTTATGCACATGCAAGTACAGTACTTGGATAGTGTTTTGAGAGCGTTTGTGTGCATACCAGTTTTTAATGCTTTCTGCATGAAATTAGAACATCTCTTTTTCGTAGTTAGATTTGGCATAGTTTCAATCATGTCTACAACTGGATATTTTGTTGCTGCACACATTTCCGAAGAGAAATGAAATAATGTGTTCATAATTCCCAAGAGGTGTGGGATTTTTGCATTTTTTTTATTGCACCATGCAGAGCTTTATTTAAATCTCGTAAGAAATAATTGAATTTACACAAGAAATTGTATACTTTCAAATCGTTATGATTTGGCATTATCTTGCTTGCATTTTTCTGTCATAGTATGGATTTTTTTTCAGTGTTTCATAAAAAAAAATTTATTTTGTTGAGCTTTATGTGAGAAATGTATTTTATGATTGCGATTTCATGGCATTTTCTGTCTATTTCATACGCTTTTTATTATAAACAAGGCCACTTCAAAATTTACTTTCTGCTGACATTCTGTTTTACTCAGGTACCTGCCTTTTGATAGCAGTGGGGATTGGCTTTATCAACTGGTTGAATCATGCATTTTGTGCTTAGCTGGCAGCATTGTCTACATGTGTCGCTACCGCTTCAGCGAAACCTATGTTTCAGAAAATGATACATTTAACCATATTTTTCTAATTGTTCCGTCGTTTTTGCTGGCTGTGGTCTTACATCCATCTTTAAATTCTTTTATGCCGACAGATGTATGCTGAAAATTTACAGCTACTACATGTTTAGTTCGTTTTTATCCTTTAACTTTTTAGAGAAATGTTTTGTACTTGTAAGTCATTGGGTATGTTTGTTATTCGTAGTATTTTCACCTTTCTCGTCACTCTCTGAACAAAATCTGTATTTATAGATGTTTTGGCTCGAGTAGGTTAATGAAAATTTTTTGTTATTGTTAGAATACTATTGTCATTCACATCTATGTTGTAACTACATGCTATACGTATGGTTTCAACAGATTTCTTGGGCATTTGCGCTCTATTTGGAATCTATATGTGTCCTTCCGCAACTATTTATGTTCCAGAAGGAGGTAGATGTTGTGTAAAAACATTAGTAAATTAAGTTTAAATTCATTTTTTCCTTACCTTAATTAAATTTTAATCTAAGGCAGAGTGTGTGTGTCACCATGTGTCCCATTATATATTCGCTAAAATTATAAGTACGAATTAAATTTTTTCATTCCATGGAATGAATGCATCTCTTTTTTCTTTATAGGGTAAAGTGTCTCCCTTCACAACACATTTCCTTGGTGGGCAAGCTTTTTCTAAGGTAAAAATATCTTCACTATTGTCTATATCAATTTTGATTTAAATATAAATATAAGTCGCTACCTTTTTGCACGTGACTTTGTTTCCTTTATTCCTGCCTTACATAAAGCATTTATTGATGTGTGGGGCATGTTGGTATTCGAATTTTCAGATACTTTCTTTTCTCTTCTGGATGGCGTCGTACAATGAGCTCAATGATGATACTCATATGGTTAGTTTCAACATTTTAGTAGCTTTGTTTTATTGTATCGTACGGTTTAGACCACGTTTGTCATCAAGATATGTAACTTGTTTAATCATTTCCATATACACATTGAAATGTTTGTTTTTTTCTGCGCAGTTGAAGTCATACATAGGATGGTGGATTGTAATTACACAGGTTCTTGTTGAATGCCTTTTTTTTACCAATTCTTTGTATTGTGTATGTCTTGTTGAAAATAAAAGCGCTTAACATGTATTTATGTCTCTTTGTGCAGGTTGTTCAGCTCGTTGTTATGGCAGATTTCATCTATCACTATATACGCTGGTGAGATACTTTGACTTAGTATATCTTGAAAATTTAAAAACATCTAATTAAGCCATGGTTTTGCAATTATCTGGTTTGTCATTTTTGTGTACTAATTGTTCATTCAGTTGGAGTCGTGGAATACCTATGCAGTACATATTGGTAGAAAATGTCTGAAGTGGTTCTTTTTCCAAAGTTTAAATTATGTGCGCAACTCTTTTGCTTGTTTCCGTACAATTTCAATAATTTAGTTCTAGGAATTTGGCTTATGATTAGGTTATATAACGTCAGCAAGTACAGTAGAGGCATCACTTTCCTGCTTTGATTTTCATTCTTCAACGCTTTCTCTCATTTCGTTCGATCCTACTTAATGGATTCATATTATGAAAGCAAGAATTGTCGTGTATTTTTTTAAGGATTACGATGCAAGTGATCCCATTGTAAGCTTTCTGAAAGTGGATGAGAAAATTTTTTAGATCTTTATACTTAGCTCAAATTTATTGAAAATTACAAATGAGAAATGCCTGTTAATGAACTTGAAACATGAGATAAAAACTCTTACTTATTCAAATATAGAAAGCTATTAGAGTGAACTTGTTGCCTCCAAAAGACTTTACAGAGGCGCAGCTATCTAGCATTATAGTAATGCTCTCTATAAATTTGTACGCTTTTGGAGTTAGCTCACAAAGTATATTTTTTTGTTAAGCTACTGCAAAAATTGTACATTGAAGGCCAAGCACGAATTTTCAGCGAAGAAATTTGTTCTACAAAGCATTAACTCGTCAATTTTTAAAGATTTTGAAATAGTTTAAATGCAAGAATGTAACAAATTGGATGCATCCAAAACCTTTTAGGACTATGTAGAAGTGAAGCTTCTTGTCAAGCAGTTTTACTGGAATTTCTGACTACGGTTTTGCAATTCGTCGCGAGCTTTGGTAATATCCTACAAAAAATGGATAATTACAAGTTGTGCAAAGCCTGCCATTGCATGGTATTGCGGAGAAATTGCCAAAACAGCGATTATCTAATTCATTCAAGTAAACCTGCAATAGTTCGGATCCAGCAGCTGTTACAATTTGAACATTCTTCATAGCTCCAACTACGGAAATTGCACTGTAAGCGACGGTTAGGGACAACAAGATTATTGGTGACTGTACAAAAAAATCAGAAATATTTCTTTATGACAACAAAAACTTCGTCATATACAGTGTATACTCCAGTCTTACCAAAAACCAAATTAGAGGAACTAAACCTGTCGGAAGTACAGAAGCGTAACTAGCTGGATGTACGCCATGGAGACGTATTATTACACTAACAATCCAGCAAAGAATATAGGCTCCAATTACCGCAACAATGGTTGGTCCTCTTTTCATTGTACTTTCGTTTTGGTGGTCGACAAACTGCAGAGGTAAAACTTACCACATACGATCAGAATTGATCGCCCTTATAAACAAAATAACTGTACTTTTATGCTAAAGTATAGCGTCATGCCGTTTGGTGCTTTTTTCATGTCGCTTGTCTTCCTAAGCATGCCTGAGCAGTAGTCCAAAGACGTACATAACATATAGTGTGTTTGTAGTGCATGAATAAAATCAGATCGAGATCGCAATGATATGCCGGTGAAGTTGCGAGTGCTCCAACAATTTGTTGAAGCCATCCATGCCGATGCCCTGTCGGAACGGTTGATGCATTTAATTTGAATTAGTAAAGTTATAAGTGCAAGTGATTTCTTTTACGCAAGCTTTTTTAGAAAAGAGAGCAGATAGACAAATTTCCTGATTTACTTGAATATTAATGCTACCTTAAAGCAATAAAATAGGGCTAAAGCCCTAGAAGTGTTTTAATTGCGAAAAACCAGCACTATTTAGTACTAAAGTTGCAGTAAAAATAAACTATTCACAGGCTAAAGGTGATACTGCAACAGGAAAAATATCTTATAATATATTTGAGGCTAGACTAGGGATAGAGTTAGAATGTCATAGATTCTTGCATCTTATTCAAAGGTGTATTGTGTAGCCATGCATTTAAAAGATTTGCCCAATGAAGCCCAGCACAGATGATCTTCAAATCAAAAATGTTATCGTCACCTGTCTACGATAAAAAGTGCTTGCAGACTTTGATTCAGACAAATAAACTATTCCCTTCCCTCTGTGAAGAAGTATAAAATCTAATACAATCTTTTCATTAAATTAATAGGAATCTAACCTGTCACTGAGCCAAAAAGGAGCTCAAAAGGGTCTACACCAGAGTTCAACGCTGCTATTTCTTTATCTGGTAGATGTACTCTAGACGGTCGCGGCAATACAACTGACATGTTGTGAAACAAATTTCTCATTGATTTTGTAAAGAACGTCCTAAACTTCCTTCATCGAAGTACCGTTTATGTGCCCAAATGATCCAGTTTTGGAATCGGATATTTCTGATGCTACAGGTAAATCAGTAATTAATGTCAAGAGACTACCAGTTTCCCATCTCTGTCTATCTGGGGTAGATTCTCTTTGCATTAGAAATTGACAAGTCTACAAAAGCCATTTGATAAGAAAGTGTAGTAAATCTTTTAATCATTAACTATTTTCTTTGAATTTGTTATGTTCGTGTTTTGGCACCATTGTTGTCCCCATTATTTTCCTAAAAATTAGTCGTAACTTATTTGAAATGCATAGCGTGGAGAAATGCAGTAGCTAAAATGATTGCTCACATCAGAATCTTTGCAAATGGTTTAGATGAAAGAGTTTTTAAGCGAAGCAGGGCCTGATCAGCTTTTCTAAAAGTTGCCATAAGCCACAGGTAATTCGCAACATCAGGAATTAAAAATCAGACAGCTGGTAATAGCAAGAAAAATAGTAACTATAAGTTACCTTCCTCCACTCATAATTCTCATGTTTAACGTAAGCACTTCCTAGAAATTTGAGCCAAGAAATTATTTTAGTGAGGGTGAATGCAACAAAAGGTCTAAGCTAACCTTGCCAACGATGAAGATAGTTTTAACATCTTCAAGTGCTATGAAGTGAGAGAGCTGCAAATCCATCTTCCAGCAATTCCTTAGTTTGTTTACCATTCTGGATGCAGAGCATAAGTTCAGCCAAAATAGGTGAATTACCGCATGCATTCACATCAGGAACCCCAGGAATGCCTTTTTAGAAAATAAAAAATTTATGTAAGGGGCAACACATATGCTCTGCATTTTTAACCTAAAGCAGACAATGCAGCCGCGCCCCCTGCTACCATCTGCGCGATTTTGAAAATCCATGTAGGAATGACCTGTTACATGTGGTAACACAAGTTAGTTGTCTAAGAAATGCCACATCTCATTGCCAAATACTCCATCTTAGACTTACGAAAGATTTTTGAAAAGATATAGCAGGGAGCATCACATTATTTTCTGTTTGTGGTTGATGTAACGTTGTAGAACCCTCCAGCATTCTGCCACTCGACGGAAACTGAATAAATTAAGAGTGATGGGCAGGTAAGTTTATTGCAACTTGACCAATAATGGTAATCAACGACATGGAATAATTGTCGCATACTTCTTTTTCTCACCGGTCCAGTTTGAAGAGGGAAAGATACTAATTCTTTGGCCTCCTGTTGTTCAGTCTTATAAGCTGTGGAACTCTACAGAAAAAAAAATTTTCTTAGGCAGCGACTGAATTCAGCCTCATTTCAACTCTACAGCGCCAATTCTAACAAGTAAACAGCAGCTGCCGTCACTGTTTTCACCGTACCTCTCGTGGTAATCCATTCATATGCTTATGCCGAATTGTGGGAATACTCAAAATTCAAAAATAATAGGGTTGCAAAATAAATTGAATTTGATAATTTAATCCTCACTGTAAATTTGATTTTTGCACGAACTGTCACTATGGATTAGCAAAAACTAGGATTTACCTTTGATGAGCTTTCACGTGTGACTGCGTGTGTAGATGACAATCTCGACGTACTCTGCGATGTCGATCCAACAGGGCCTAGATTACCAGACACAAGAAATAAAGAATTCCCGACCGACTCGTTTCACATGAAGCTTTTCTTATTTATATGAATGACTTTGAACAAAGAATATATGAACTACACTACGATTTTGTTGCAAAAACGATAATTGGATGAGGGACTTTCAATTCTTTTGTTTGCCATTAAAAAACATACTGTAATAAAAAAGCGAGCCTTCGTTGCCTCGCGCTAAACTACCCATAAGTTTTTACCATTGTGATGAACGGTAAATTCTGGTTCTCGCGGAAAATCCAGTATACCTTCAGCAGAGAAAACTTGTATCAACTCCAGGCAGCAAATCCCAAATTTTAGAGCATGCGAAAAAACTTTCCGGCGTGTAGCCATTTAAATCAACAAGCCAGAATCCACTTCGAGTGCGATCGGAGACAAAAATAACGGAGTTTTTATTCGCATTTTTGTGGTCCAGCCTTTTTAATGTATGTACATAATGGAGCGGCTATAATTACTGCATGCGATCTTGCATCAAAAAAATTTTTATTTCCAGTCCATTTATTGTTTCCAAGACTGTATTTACATAGCTGTGAAAAATGTGTCTTAGAAGTTTCAAAAAAAAATCGAATTTTTACGCAATATTGAAGAAGACCTGTCCACCACAGTTTTTCAAAGTTTTGAGATTCCCATACATTACAACCACAATTTAATTTATGTCAAAGTCAGGTACGTTAAAATCAAAGAAATACCAAGTATTAAATCCCTATGTATATCATTAAAATAAAAAGAAATGTTATAACTATGACCTTATCTTTTCAAAAAACACAGAAACTACAGTTTTTCCTATAAAAAATCAAAAGTGCAACGACCACGACATTATCAAATAATTGCTTGCAAAAATTCGCGAATAGCAGCGAATGCCCACAATTTTCAAAAATAGTATATTAAATAAATCCTCTCCTTAAATACGATAAGGCATTAAGTCATGGAACTTTGTAAAAAGAAGCTGCTACAAAAGGCATCTTGACAACTTCTGCAGAACGCATTTTTCCTCTTACATCCACTTTGATTTGTGTTCCGACCTACGGAATACAGCACAAAAGGTAAAATGTTTCATAGGAAAGAGAGGCATGCCTGATACAAATGTAATGACTAAATATGCAACGACAAACATACTTTCGAAAACGCATTGAGAACGTATCCCATTGCAATAGGGCGTTGCAGAGAAGGGGAGAAAACACTACTTGTAGCAACCCCTATTTCTTCTCCCTCTGAATCAAATATCTTGGCACCTTCTGTACATGACACGATAGCAAAATATCTCGTAAGACTAGCAACAGAGAATGCGCGTTCAAGAAATTCTAAAAGGTAAGAGTAGCAATATTTCCATATCTTCAAAAATCAAAACTTTCTCCTTATAGTAAACAACTACAATATTATAAAGGTACAAAAAAAGTAAGTGCAAAAATAAAAATTCGCTCGGCTATAAAAAGAATGACCAACAACAAAACTAATGGATTTTCACTCCAAATTAAATGCAGATATCAATACAAACAGAACTTTTCTACTATATATGAGATTTACTGTACCTTTTGGAGGGGCTTTATCAGTAATTACTAACCCCACTCGTTTTCTGCGTACACCTTCCTTAAGTTGAAACGCTATAGTGTCAGCCCCTAAAAATCCTCCATTTAATCTTCGTCTTTTACCTTGAAGGATAACATACAAAAGCAACAAACTACAATAGATTTTATCACGACACCAAGATAAATTACAGCGAAAAAGTTAGAATTGGATTTATTATCCACTCGTACAAAAATAGCAAATGATAAGCCCTATCGCATATAAAACAAAAAATAAATATATAGTTAATATCGTAACAAAAGCCACTACATATTTAACAATTCTTTAAAAAAAAGAAATTAACATTGCCATTTATCTATAGCAGACATCGTGTATCTCGATAATGAGTAATACTTATGCTGCAAATTACAAGCAAAGAAATTAACCTATTGTCCACCCTAGAGCAGCTTCAATAGGGGAGGTAGTTTCATCAATATCATGGCCATACAAGCAAAATCCTGATTCAAGTCGCAAACTGTCACGAGCACCTAACCCGGCAAGTTTGACTACGGGATGAGAGGCAAGTTTGCGGGATAATCTTTCTACTGCATCATTAGCAACGGAAATCTGAAAGAAAAATAACCAAATATTACAGTTAAAGCGATCAAATTTCCAGAAGGAAAAACTTTTCTCTAACCTCGAAACCGTCTTCCCCAGTATAACCACATCGAGAAATAACACAATCTGAAACGCTGTCAATGGAGGTTGTTATCGCTGTTACAGAAAACAATATTAAGTATTTACAAAAGAATAGAAAAAAATATAACAAAAAAGCATAGTACAGACCTGTCATAAAAGGCATCGTCGTCAAGTTCACCTCCGATGGTACCAAATTTTGTAAAACATCCATTGACTCAGGGCCTTGAAGAGCAATCAATGATTGGTTTTTTTGAAGTTCCATATCAACGTCCATTCCTGGAAAATCGTCAAAAAACAAGGACGTCATAAAAATCTACAACAAAGAATGAAGATTAAAGTCGTTGATATCTTTCAATAAGACTCTTTGTAGATATTATTATAAAAAATTTCAGGTATTCATTGAAAGGATAAGCACTCATTTTGCAAAGGAATTAAAATAAATAAGTAAAGCTTGTAATCTTTGATAAGATAAATTTAGAATCAAGAAAAAAATATAACATAATAACAATAGTTTTCGGATAGAAAAGTACCATCTAACTGCGCCAGCTTTATATACTTTGCAAAATGCTCCACGTCTTTCTCACGGCATGCCCCATTTATAACCAAAGACAGAAAAGTATTCTTTAAATAACAGGAACAAAACGATTTCAAGATCAAAATTATTCAAATGAGTTCTCTAAGTGCGGAGAGTATTTCCGTAATCTTTTGCAGAAAATGATCAGTGAACATACATGCTTACAAAAGAATGTTAAGTAAATCAACATGACTAAAAACTATAAAAACGACATAACATTTGCAGATTTGAGAACTGTAACAAAAACTTTTAATTCAAAAAAAACCCAACGAGAACAGTCAAGCGAACAGCTGGTCAAACTTTATTTTGTCTGATTAGTCATGAAAAACCTATTGAAATACTTTCAAATGTCGATATCTCAAATTATGTACTTTCACACCAGAAAAAGAATTAAACAATTGCAATAAAGCACAAAATCACTAGCAACAAAAACAATACACGCCATTGATTAAATAGTAGGAATTCGAAATAGCATTTAGTAAAACAATGTATAACAAATATTTAAAACAGATGCCTAACGAAGGTTAAAACTTTTTTAAAAGGTAATATTGGCTGCGTAAGAATCATTCAGGAAGTAGAATAATGAACAACTAAATCTTTCGCGTAGCACCTCAAACATTTAATCAGAAAAAAAGTTTACGCAGAAAATTCAACGCTATCTTACTTGAGCAGTTACAATTGTGTCATCAATAATTCCTCCTGATTCGTTTGTCAAGAGACTAAGGCGCATTTCTCCATTGCTAAGGCCTATAAAGATCGCAGGTGAGCACAAAAATACAGAAAATAGGTATAAAAAATGAGCCAAGGCTAATTTGTTAAATTTTTGTAAATAAAACTTAACTAATAAATTGCGTACTTTTGATATCACCAACCACTAAACTTTCCAAGAATTCAACTCGGTTCACACCAGTTATCCTATTATTCAAATTAACAAAACGATGGGAAACTTAAAGTCATTGCATTGAAAACATTACTTTATACACAAAAGCAACTCAATATTGAAATTGCCAAAACACCAAATCCGAGTTTTAAGTAGTTATTTCAAAGAAAGCAGGCATTTAGCATTACCTTAATTGTCCCATATGAGACACATCAAATAAGGAGGCATGCGATCTTGTATGCAAATGAGAAGACATAATTCCATCCGATTGGTACATTACAGGAAGACTCCAACCAGCGAAATTTACCATTCTTCCACCAAATTCCACATGAAAATCAAAAAGAGCTGTCCGTTTCAGCGGCTAAGAACGTATAGAGAATGCAAATGTAGATAGCAAAATAATCGAGCAGTAAAAAATACTAATACAATGCTTTGGAAAAGGATGATATTCCAATGTAACATGTCAAAAGCTCTCATACTTTCAAGACTTTATGCCACACAAAGTACAACGGCGAAACTCTCAGTAAGGTTACAACAGCCTTAAATGATAACTAAATAATAGGAAAATATTATACAACCAACAATTGTTAGAGCACAACTCAAAAAATTTTATGAGAAACTGTTTATTGAAGCTAGAAAGTTTGAATTGTCAAGGAACAAGTAATTTTAATTTATTTTTACTGTGACTTAAAGAAAAAGCATTTAAATGCAAGACGTCCACTTCATCGAAATTAACTTGATGAGGTACTAAGTATGCTTTTAGCTGAATGAACGGAGATGCTCTACAACAGTTTTAGAAAAAGCACTTGGACCGACATCTCAATTCGCACGGAGTTTGAGCAAAGTTTTGTGTAGAATAGAAACAGTGGCTCTTGAGGCAGGACAACAACGATTCTTATTTTCATTTCTAAGAGAGCAAGCAGTATGTAACGCTCACTCAATGCCTCGAAAATGGGGAACTAATGAAAAAGAGAAGAAAATATATCTTTACCTCAGTTGCTTGAGCTGCTACAGCCGAGAAGGAGCGGGAAACTCCCGTGAATGCTGAGAGGCAACGTGGGAGCATTTTATTGTTTCCTGAATCAAATTAACATTTGTAGAATAATTCTCTAACGGTACGAAGAAAGCAGAATATCTTCCAATATGTTGAAAATGACCTTATCACATCGTCACCAAAGCATTCGTACCGAAAAGTAGATGTCGCTGCAACTATACGATAAGCGTGGCGGCACTTAAAACGAATCAACTTCCTCTTTAGCACAACCGCAATTCTATATTTCAAAACCTTGTAAATGACTGGATCAATTCCGCTTCAAGAGAATAAATGCATTTCTAATGCACCTCTATTCAAGATTATTTCTAAGGGTTTACTCTGCACAAACCAGTTGTACCCATCCCAGATCCTTAAAGAACTTAAGCTAATTAACTGGTTTCTTTATTCAAGGAATGCAGAAAAGTAATATAACAAAACATTCATATAATCTATGTGGCGGTAAGAATGATTAGCAGAGTATAAGGAATGATTAAGGCATATATTCCTTTGAAATTTATGGCTGCCTAGAAAGTGGACCGCAGTGCTGAATGAATTCCTGTCAAGTGAGCAGAGTCGCGAGTTAGCGAATTTAGTACTTTCTGTGTTACGAAGTAGATTGCAGATTGATCAATGTATTTATCAAAGTTTGCGCCAATTGGAACACACACAGCACCCTCTTCGTGCGCGGCAGATACTTTTGATAATGAGTTGCACTCTCCAAAAACATTTTGATTGAAATAAAGGCAGATCAAAGAAAATGAGATTTTGCAAGTAGATATGATATCACTATAGTAAATATTGGCAACAATCTGTCGTAAAGTATTTCTCAAATCATTACAAATTTTAACAAAAAAAATTAGAGATGTAATTATTGTACCATATTTGTTGATGTCGCTCGAACTGTTTCAGCTAAGATATGTGAATAATTAATAAAAATCGGCGATGTTTTTCTTACTTAAGACGTGTAGCGTAGAGTCTTAACTTGACGTGAGGGGAAAGAAGAGAAATAGCGGTAGCGTGAAAAATTACCTAATGCCTGCCGTGGGATTATTCAGAATATGAGACTAACTGAAACAACCTTGCTGTGAAGATAAACCCAAATATATGAACATCCACGAACAGTTTTTCCTAATTTAATAATACCAGACGCAAATAAAAAGAACGGTTTAATCACCAAATCTAAGTAGTATTCTTAACCGAGGAGATGTTAGATGAAAACAAGAAACAATCTAAGTTAGAATAAAATCCTTACTCAGCGGTTACTGAAAACTAAACTCAAACTACTCGTACCAAAATTAACTCCGCCAAAAAAAACAAATGACTACTAAGAAGAACTATCCTGTTTCTTCTAATCCATTCTGTTACTCTTAGTTGGAACACTAAGGGATGATTCTCTACTTCTTTGGGGGTGATTAGGACTATTGGATTTTGTACTTTTTCGCGTGCACTCGAATACAAACGCTTTCACTGAATCCTAACGCACCCTGTCAAGAGAAGGATTATAATCATCCACAATATATTTGCTACAAAACATCATTCAATAGATTAACTTAAAACCGTTGCAAGATATTATTTAATACATTAAAACAAAACAACACCTAATTATAATTATATGCAATTTACACTTGTTACAGAAGGAATCAATCTGATATAGAAACTATTTTATTCTTGTTGAAGGAGAGAGCTAGAAACGGCAATGAAAGCGTAAAATATCACTTGTGTAAACGTGGATTTTGTGGGCCACGTTCTGCCAGACGATTTATAACAACTACGGTTAATGCGATGTGTTGAAGTAGTGGACTTGATTCCATTGTAGAGTTATTACTTAGTTCATTGCTACTACTCCTTGCTATAGTTTGAGGAAAATATTTGTATCTAGTCAATTACTTCTTAACCTACTCATAATCACATTAACTACTATTCTTACTACTTCCTAATACATACAAAAAGTAAATGGCAAAAGAAAACCAGAAACGAAAAAGAAGTAAGTCGATCTTTTACCTAGCACTCGTTACCCTCATCTGCTTGTCACTAGGTGTGTTTGATATTAGTTACGGTGGTCGGCGTGTTTCTTTGTACTGCAATGTCGCGGTGATATGAGAAACAGCATGGACGTGCTGCCGTGGCAATGGCCAGAGGAAAAGAAGAATTAATAGTAAGCAAAAAGATAGAAAGGGTGAATAAAGGAAATGGGCGAAAAGGAAATAGATAAGCACTAGAAAAATATACTAAAATAATACCCTTGCTATAACTTGGATTGTCAAGATATTGTTGTACTACTTTGTTAAGAGTAAATAGCTTTCTGATCATGCATCATGTTTAACTAGGACAAAAAGTTTTTCGCAACATTGTTCAGAGAAAAGACAGTTCGTAACGCGTATAAGAACTCGAATTTGCAGTCTGTATAGGCAACCCGATAGTTAAATAAAAAAAATGAGAAAAATGCAGCAAACTTTTAGTAAACTCTTGCCCAAGTGTCGACACATAGAAACTATGGCGTACTATTACCTTTTGCATTATGTAAGGCACATGCAAAACATGTTGCAAACCGTTTGATAAAATTAAACTTTTAGCTAATAGTATCGTGCTACATAGTAGTCATGGGGTAAAAATATCGGATAAGCTTTATAAAATTATTTTCCTTTCCTGTCAAGCAACCAAAAATCTCAAAATATAAGAATCGCATTACACAGTTCAAAATTTAACAGGTACAGATGAAGAGCACATTTCTTTACCTAAACCCTCCCTTGTAATGTTGAGTTCGATATTCGCAAGTGCTTGAGAAACATTTTTATCGAAATATTTTGAAAAAATATATATAACTTATGTGTGCTTTATAGTCTTCATTAGCATTCATGAACCAATTATAGGTAATTCTTTCATTTAGAAATGTTTTATGACATGTGTATCCATTTCGGACCTTTTTTTGTGAGCATTTATGAAGCGGATAAAATTGGGATGCATTTCTAGTATGAAATTGTGCTGCGATTCAGACTGTAGACGGCGAGGATAAGCGCTATTTGCTTGTACATTGAAAATTTGATATACATTTTAATCAAATTCGCAAATTTTTATAGCGTGGGGGGTAAATTTAATTCTTTTAAACTAAATAGCCCATTGAAAGGTTGAATTTGCATCCTTCAACAATTTCTTTACAAAATTAAGCTTTTTTATTCTATGCGTTTAAAGTCTGACGATGCCATTATAGCTTTTATAGTATAGTCAGATTTGGAGTCAAAGAGCGTAAGTATAATGAGGGATCCAAGACCTATTTGACCAATCATAATTTTTTGGGCTTGGCTGCTTGGTTTAATGAGTGTATAATCATCTTGCTAACATAACCGCCAGGTCTATGTAACTCTTTATTGAGAGGAGGTAACAAATATTTCCTTACTACGTTAATAAAATTTTTTGTTATCAATGCTTAGAGTTGCTAAATTAATTTGTTAAATCATAAGTTAACATTGGTCAAGTAACACATACTATCTGATGCACCGTACATATCTTGCAGACACCAAATGGAATGCCAAAAAATATAAACTGTGTATCATCAGATCATCTGCGTTAACAATTTCCCGCGAATGCAAAATGTTTACAGTACACCGCTACGACCACTATAAAAATGCAAGTACCGTCAAAGTTTATATATTATTACTGCAACTCAAAATATATTTTCTTTTCCTTTTGCTACAAAAATGCCCGATCCATAAAAAAATGAAAAATTTAATAGTATTTGAAGGCACCTCACGTCAAAATTGCAGAAAGTAATTTGAGTTTTTCTTGTTTTAAAGTGCAAGTGCCAGGATTGACGGTATTAAACTAATGGATTTCATAGAGCTATTGCAATTCATTACCATGGCAAAATGGTTACGACAGTATCGCTTCGGTTAGTCTCAATAAGGTATTTGTATTATTGATAGATCAACTCAATCTCATATTTTTCAACCTGATTAAGCACTTTTGAATAGATTCACTTGCTGTATAGAGTAAGGATGATGCTGTTGGGATTTAACGCAACTGCTTTCCCTGGCTTCCTTTCTTTTGGTCATCAATATTCATTTGAGAGGTGTGTTATTCATTCCATTGGCGCTACAGTTTTTGATTTAAACTTTTTAATCCCGCTTCCATTCAAAATACTCCCTCATAGACTAAAAAGCTCTTAACTGAGGCATCGCAAGTTTCTAATATATAACCCAGTGTAACTCACTTCTAACTGTTTTCAATATGTATCACACGTTCTAATCTTTTTGCAATGGATGATACCCTAAAATGCACCATGAGTAGAGTTTATGTTACAAGTGTATATTGTATATGAATCTAACTTAATGTGTTTAATGGTGTTTTGTATGTGAATGCATATTTGTTACTTAAGGGGTAAGTGATTAGTACTTATTGATATCGCCCGTATTCACGTGCACTCAAATACAAACTCCTAAAAATAAGTCTAACAAGCCCCGTTGTTAACAAATACACATTCACATACAAGACGTCATTAAGCACATTAAATTAGATTCATATTGAATATACACTTGTTACCATTTACTTCTCCATATCTTCACATTTTAGCGAATATCGTTTAAAAAAGAGTAACATTAAGAATTAATCAAATAAAATAGGAGTCACTTCAGCTGCATATCTATAAGTTTTACAACAGCTATACAGCGTATTAACAAAAAAATATACCGGCAATATAGTTACCACGAAAAAAATCCTTTTTAAATGCTTTGATCATTAGTGTTTTAGTCGTCAAAAACCTGCTTGTTACTTTGGCACTACACCAGATTTCCTCAAAATTATATTGTATATAATTGAAAAAGCACAGAAATAGCTAAATATAAGTATTGCATCATAGAAATTACTCTAACTTCATAAAATGTTTCAGTTACGAACACGGGGCTAAACGTTCTCTTGGCGTATTATTATTCTTTGTTAATCAGCATTTTGTCGATTTCCACTTTGCTAATGCAAGAGCAAGGTTAATTTAATTTTCAATTAAAAGGTTTGTTGCTTTTTGATTTACGTTCAAATCAAAGAGTTTGTAACACAAAGCAAGAAGTTATGACAAAGAATTGGTAATTCACAGACACTTTCGAAATTACTAGTTAGTATCATCTTAACATAGTATCTTTATGGAAGAAGTGAATGATTTCATACTTTTTATTTATCGATGCATACATATTATTCTCGAAAATCCGTTTTTGTGATGATTGCAAGCATAAGAGAAGTTGATGTGTGACGGTAACAAATAGTTCAACTTCTGCAAAACGTGGGTTTTTGTGTAATGAATAATCATTATGTGTTGGTCAATCAATAGGTATCTCGCTTTTTTCGTGAAAATGATAACTAATTAGTAAATGTGAATTATTATCCATGTTTGCTTAAGTACGATGTACCATCGTAAAATAAAGTTAAGAATAAACTATATCGTCAGGAAAAATAAAACTGGGCATGAAAGAAGAAAAGGGAAATGTATATTTGAACATTAATTAACTGCCTCCCTCAACTTTCAACTCGCTACGAAAAGGAATTTAAAAGACGCATGGTCTTTAGAAAAGTTGATAAATTTTCGTTTTTTCCTCAAGTGCTGGGTGCGTTGTGCTAGTGGTATAAATGTGCTAGCAAGAACATGTGTTACTGTTGCCAATGCTCCTATTGCCGATGTAAAACGTGAGTCTGTGCTATAATTAATCTTCACGTCATTGCCAATCGATAACTCGATTCCGGATGTTTATATCTTTCCCTTTTGTGAAAAAGTGATCTAATTAGTTAATACGAGTTCTGTGTATGTTTAACTCAGTAGTTACATATCCATAAGAAAACTTACACACAACTATCACAATAGGAAAAACGAACCTAGGGGTGATAGAAGAAAAGGAGGATTATATAAACATAAAAATGAATTATCTTTTTCAACTTTCTACGTGCTACGAAAATGCTTTT
Organism: Cardiosporidium cionae; assembly: GCA_015476325.1. NCBI lineage: Eukaryota > Apicomplexa > Aconoidasida > Nephromycida > Cardiosporidium > Cardiosporidium cionae. The sequence continues at coordinate 75,659 of JADAQX010000050.1, forward strand.
AAAAGAAAACATAGTCTGTCTAGAAAAGTTTATGTACATCTTTGTTATCCCCACAAGTGCTGAATTAGTTGTGCTGGTCTAGGTGTGCTAAGGAAGAACATGTGTATTAATGCTACTATTGCCGCACGTCACGAATGAATATATCTATGCGAGGTCGTTGTACCCATAACTTAATATTTATACATTTCACAATGTGGCGATTAATTCCTAATATGGTAATGAAAAAGGGAAGGAGCATTAAAGCACAAGGATATAAAACTAGTTCATGTAATTACTCGTTAACACATAGGAATGTAGGAAACGTAATTTAACACAATAAAAACATAGAGTAGCCTAGCGTCGTGATCATTCCCGTGTTACAATTTCAAAGTAGTTCTTTTCTTGTTGCAGAATCAGTGATTTCACAACGCGGTGTGGTACAGGGTATTCCATTTGCTTATTAAACGTTTTGATTTTTGCCAAGGTTACACCTACTTGTACCTTACTTTCAAAAATTTCTTCGAGAGCGTATATTGAGAAATACTTATATGTAGTTAAAATTTTTGTATGTTTCATGTTCTGTTTGTTTTACTCTGTCTGCACTTGGAAACCAATCCATATGCAAAAAATTTTTATGGAATCGTTTATATCATCCTTACTTACATGTTCCAAAAACGCACTACAAAAGGGTGTTGTGCTGCAGTATGTTGTTGCACGTAATCAAGCCGACTTCAGGTGGAGTGAAACCCATAGCATCCCTATTCGTGAGGGCATGCTTGTAGCAGTAATGTCTGTTTAAATGTTAGTAAAACATCGTTTTAGGAGGCAAATAGCTTAGAGTACCTGAGCTCATCCGGAGAACTGGGAGAAGACGAGCAATCTCTTGAAGAAGAGACTGAGAAATAAGCTAGGGAAATTGCATCTGCTGGTGCTGAAGAATCAGTGTTAGCATTTGATATTTCTTGCCTTCTCATAATTTGTTGGTTACTTTTGTTATCACTTTCTCGTTCGCTTGAGCTCATACGTTCGATTAATTCCTTGTGCGAGATACCGTTCTGGAATTTTGAAGGACATTTTATAGCATAATCTGAGTTGTAGAAATGTGTATCATAACTTTTATTGTGCTTCATAGTTGAACAAGTTTTTGATGGCTCAATCTTAGTTTTCATCACTGGTGTTTTCCCTACATTTTTTCTTGAAGCAGTTACACTGTTTAGCTGTAGGATATTTGCACAGTGAGGCTGAATGACCTCAGGAAAGGTGGATACCCTCAACTCATCTTTAAATTTTGGTACGCTCATTGTGTTGTCAAAATTTTCCCCACAGCATCGTGTTTCGTTTTTCGTTGTAAAATTGCATGCCGATGTTGCAGCAAATTGAATGGAAGAAGAGTGGGGAGGAGCAATGCATGAGATAGTAGCAATAGGCGAGATGTCTGGTTTTTTTTTGTTCATGGAGCTCAATGCTAAAACTACATTTCGTTCGCGAAGCTTTCTATCTGTGGAACTTGAGGACGATAAATTTTTCGGGTACGATAGGTGGGGTGAGAGGGGCTCCTGATTGGTTGAAACACCTTTCGTTTTACCAAGTTCTCTCGTAACCTGCATGCCTTTTTGATGAATTACCCTAGAACTAGGAAAATGTGCACTTTGTTTTTGTAGAGCTGCTGAAGGAGCAACGGATTTTATATCAGTCCGTGTGTCGCCAGAAGTTGCAAATAATCTCATTTTCAAACCTTCGTTTTTAAGGGAATGCTCTTTTTGCGTAGGATCGGTAAAGTAGCTGCTATATGTAGATTGGTTTCCGCTTATGGCTGTTTTGGGTATTCTCGAGTGGTTAGGCCGAAATTTTGGCAAGCTGATATGCTCTGAATAACGCAGATTGTTGGATAATTGACTGCTTGCTTTTGTATTATCTGCTGTGTCTGCGGGTACATGTAGCGAATTATTTAATAAAAAAGAATCAAAGAATTTTATCAGTTTTTAATTCGCTGTCTTTCAATATTCTGCTTCCCATATATCGTAAGCGATGATGGAAAAAAAAATGTTTTCATTATATTACATTAAGTGCAACAGATACTTACACAAACTAGAGTTAATTCGTCGGAAAAAGAGAATGTATATGCCCTTACTATCCAGTTGCGGCTGCGTACACGTTTGTATAGCTTCATCTGAAAAGCAATGCCATTCGCCTCCTACCATTGTTTCACTGTATACATACATTAAAAACAATTCATTCTTGTACAGCAATGCCAGGATGTATGCAAAATGTTTAAGACGTCAAATCGAGCGAAATTATATTTCTATGAGTATACTTTATATAGTGCTGACGTTACAAGAAGAATTCACTGTTATATTGATACGTTGATGGGTTGTTCATGATTATTGATATCACACAATGAAATTACTCAGAACTAATTAAATCAATATGTAGGTATTATACACCAAAATATCAGTATGCACGGAGCAGGAGCACGACAATAGTTTATATGTAGTTGCATGATGGTGATAAAACATCCTGTCTACCAAATATAATGTCCGGAATTAGCCGTTCCTGAATGAGAAACTACCCCTTCCAATTGAAATAAGGCGCCTTTTGCGGAGACATGGCCTGAATTTCCAAGACGAAATAACATTGTTATTCCAAGAAATTTTGCTACGGTTAATGCAATGAAATTGTTTGAGTCTACAGTATTTATAGCAAAAAAATTATTGACGAAAGAAAGTTGCAAATAATGTGAGAAAGCAAATTAAAAGCAGATATACATCAACAGTTGGTAGCTCACTAGATAGAGGACAAAACAGCTGCATATCAAGAATTCCATTTTCTGGAAGAAAAAGCCTTGCATTCATTCGCTTTAAAGCACCACTTGTTTGATCCCAACGAAATCGTTTTATATGTATGACTAAATATTCTGAGGGTAACCTCCATATGGAGGTACGAACAGTTGAGCGTGACCTCAGCTTACATTTTGGACAGTCTAGCTGCATTAATTCCTGAATAAAAACCAAACTTATTCCAATTACGAAAAACGAAATATCTTTTAAAAAGACTAAATTACACAAAACGCAAATTTTGGGCGTATTAAAATTGCTGTATAGATTTTACCAAGCCTCTTGGTCATTTTGCAAAAAGCGTTACAATGCAGAATGTAGTTGGCACACTAATGTAAAAGCATAGTTTTTTGGTAAAAATACTTAATTTAATATCATTAAAAATAATGTAAATTGGATTTCATGTTTTTATGACATCTAACGCTAGCAAGTCTTTTGATAATTTGTCAGTCATAAATCTATAGCGAGCTTTAGTTTAGCTTATGTTGCAGTGATCATAGTGCATGCTGTGGGATCAATTTTTCTCAAGGCACACGATTATTATACTTTAGATTATTTGAAAATTTACTCTGCTTTTCAGATGTTCTTAATCGATATTAATTCCACTATATTTGTAACAATAAAGAAGCTTGTTTAATGCAAATTTCTTTAACACCAGTTTACTACTTGTCAAAATGTTGAAAAGAAATTAAATAATTGACAGTTAAAAATTATTTTTGAGTACTTTTTGCTTCAAAAGAAAATTGGAGAAAATACAAATAGGCTCTTACTGAATGCTCAGAATAAGCGGAACGTAGTAGATCCAAAAGATAAACGATTTTACTGCAAGAAAATGAGAAGTTTTCTCGTATTAATATTTTGCGAAAACTATTGGCATAGTAAAACAATACGATATATTTCATTTAGGAATTTAACCCTATTCTCACGTGTTGTCGTCGCCTAAAATTTCAAGTGATAAGTCCAAGTAAAAATCAAACGAGTGTCGAACTGAAAAACAAAACCACAAGCTGAATTATTGTTTAGATTTTCACATTAAATAGCATTACGGGCGAGAATAAATATACGTAAAAAACCGTTGTCATGTTCCTTAGCTTTACCATCATTGCATTTTAAGCATCGAATTTGTGAAACTAGAAGGCCACCAAATAAATCTGTAACTACCGACTGCTCTCTTTCCATTTGCAGTGCCCAAAATCGCTCACTGCCAACGAGTAACGAATCTTCTGGGTTTTCTTCATTTTTATTCTAAGAATAACGATGTACATGCTGATGTTACAATTAATTTTTAAGTAATTTTTGTGTTAACTACAAAAGATTATGTATCTAACTGAATACATGGAGATTTGCAAAGTTTGCAAAAATAATTTCTTTCTATGCCAAGCCAAAAATTTCTTTTAAGAATTTTCATTTGGATTTTAGAAATAGAATTAAGAGATGAAAGTGTAAGTAATCAATCCATATAGATGTTTTATATGACAAAGGTATCAAAACCTGCTTATTTCCAAACGGTTGCGTAACGCGATTGCATTCAGCACTAATTCCATCTAGAAAACTTCGAAGAAATTCATGAGCATCACACTGTTGATCTTCTTCTAATTGTGGATGATGTGAACGAATAAGCTGTAGCAACTTCATATGCGATGTTAAGGTTGAAGTTAGTTGAGGGTTTTCGTACACCTCCTTTAAGAGGCGTAGCCATGCCTGATTATAATTATTACCATGTAGCAAACAAACAATATGTCATGCCAACGCATGCGAAGACTTATGTACTTAAACAAATTAATGAAGAAAAGCAGTCATATAAATATACTCAATCACATACTTCTTACAATTAATAAATGGCCGCCATACTTTGACTGAGAATTAGCATTTTTCCCAGAGGAAAAGTGAACAATAAACCAATGGCAAAATTTGTGTGCAGAAAACAACAGCTGCAATGGGGCATTACTGCAATCAAAAAGACATGTAATTTTATATGAGGCAAAAGAAATTAGTCCACCACAAGTTACGGCAGCAGATAATTCAATGGGAGTCGCAAATGTATGTGATTTTAGCGTTTTCTTATGTTCAAAAGAATTTCATGCATTACATACCAGTAACAAGTGTTACCAAAATTTTTCAAACCAATTACTCCTCGCTTCACGGAAAGTTTGTTCTGTGCATCAGCTGGTGCGTTTTTTGCTGACGTACTAATTGCTAAGGGAAAACTTGGAAATGCTGAGTTTTGAGTGCAATTATGATGGTTTGACTTATGTTTTGAGGAGTTACTGAACAGCGCTAAATCCGAATATATCGACGAAAAGGATTTTTCCGCCATTAAGTAGATGAGATATCACTAGGCGGTACCGAAAACAATTACGGCAAATCCCACCACAAAATAATTCCAATTTTCAATGAGATTGGAAAATACTAGCTGAATTTCCATCTCAATTTCAAATGTACTAAAGGAGAAGCAAAAGGGGACTTACAAATAGATCATTTCATCATACAATTCTTTTTAAGTAATAGTCATAGCTTATTTTATCAATTCAAAAATGCAAATCAAACCTAAAATGGTCTAATCATAGATTACTCGTTTACATTGATTCAATAAGTCATAAAAAACTGTTTCATATGTATATTTATATTGTGCATTGCAATTAGACGCAACGACCAAAAAATATATCAGCAGGGAAAATATGCAATTGTTTACCGAAAAGAAAGTTATCACCTAAACAATCACAAAAAACATATTTCCATAAAGAGGAATAGCGTTGAACAGATTTGGAAACTTTTTGAAATTATTTTTGCTTTTGTTTTCGTTTATTTCTTAAGTGTAGATGTTACGCAATTTTTTCAGTGCGCGACTAATCTTGCGTTTCAAAAAAGTCGCTTCTCACATGCTCATGTCAAACATTTTTGTATATTACAGCAACTTATTCAACTTTCCATTTTTTCTCCTTAGGTATATATTGCAACACCCAATTTTTTTATAACAAGTTGTTTGCATGCTGAGAGGGCTAGTATAGTAATTGATTAAATAGAGACACAACGGCAACTAAATAAAAAAAAGAATAAAAAACGAGACTATCTCAATTGCGAATGAAACAAGATTATCTAATATGCGAATGATCCACTTTTAGCCTTGTAAGAAATTTACATAGCGTATTGGGAAACTAAAAATCATTGTATATTTGCAACATAGTGTAGATCGTAATGAAAAAGAGAAAAAATCTCATTCTATTCACCGAAAACATTACACAGATTAAAGTATACATGCGCGGATCTATTTGTTTTCTGCAAGTTTTACCGAAATTGCAGATGCTCCGCAAAAATAAGTCTATGCTAGAATGCCCAGGCTACCCGGAAATGTTTAAGAAATGGCCTTTTGAGAACATGACCATGCATTCTTATAGCAACTAAATATTTCAATTAAATTTTCAATTGAAAAAATAATAGATGGGTAAAATATTTAGAAATCACACTATAGCAATAGCACTCATGGCAAATTTCGAAATTGCTCATTACATATTTTTTGTATAAAAATTTGTAGCTATAAATCAAAAAAGTGTGCAAAACTGTCACGAATTGTAATATAATAAAAAGTACATATAAGCAGAATTCTAAAATTTTTGTAAGTTGCTGTATTTTTTAAATGTAACCCTAAGTTACAGCTTCCTTTTTGAGTTTATCTAGTGGTCTCTATTAAAATTATAAACAATGAGCAACCATCTTACATGATTAAATTATTGTTTAAGTAAAATAGATACGATGTAGCATTTTCAAATAGATTTTTGTTTTGCTAGGGAATTACTAGGACGTTATAGTATTACGTAAAATAGTGAAGAGTTAGGGAATTTTAAGCTTGATCTAAAAAGTAAAAAGAATACACTCTTGAGAAAATCACGACAGTTGACAACAAAAAATAAGATTAATTAAAGTGATCTAAATTTTGCAAAATTGAATATTTTCCCAAAAATTTTAAGAGAAGAAAAAAACTGCTATACCTACAATTTTACCTCAATTTTTACTCATACGAAAAAACATCGTGGGTGACTCTTCAAAATAAATTCTTGTTCAACACATCCTTTACATATTTCTTTTTACTTTATATATATCAAAAAGAAGCTTTTCATATCAATATACATTTTTTCAAAATCCTCTGTAAACTTAAGAAGTTAGAGCGTGGATGAGTCTCACGCAGCGTTATCATAATATATGTTTTAACAAAACTAAATGTATACACAATTTGCAAACTATTGCTTTACAAATATTTTAATTTTACTTAGTTAAAATTTTCAGTAGAAAATAATTGATATACTTATTATTTTGAAATTTTCTATATTTTAGAAAGTAAAGTACATTTTGAGAATTTCATGCTGTAATGTGTAATTTACTTATTATTTATTGAATATTTTATAGGATAGCTTGCTAAATTTTATCAGATGCAACAATCTTAAAATAGTTTTTAACCAACACAGTATTTTGCAGTTTTAATGTTCTTTTGACAAGCTAAGGTGATTAAATAACTCCAACGAAATAAATATTGATTAAACAAGTTTTACTCAATATTATTAGAGATGAGCGTTATTCTGAAATTGCCGAATTGAATATGAAGGAATGCAAAAATAATTGGAAAGGCAAGTGCATTGCATAAAAAATCATATATATTTTTATTTATGCGCATAGACTTTACAATTTATATTCGTTTACAAAAACAATTAAGAAAAATGAAAATTGTAGATACTTCAAATGTTTTTAAAAGCAGAAAAATAATAAATTCAAGTTGGTAATTAGCAAGCGCTTGTATATACTACATCAATCAATCAACACAAATACTGTTATACAGTAAGTTGTATAACACGCAGACACTAGATACTGCTTTATTGTAGGGTTGGAAATTTCTGCTCGGGTTTTAAAATAGAAGTAAGTGTGTAGAATATTTTTATTGTTATTCTACACAAGATCAAGTCAAAAAAAAATTAAACCGGTTGTGAAAACAGAAAAAGTTAGTTATATAAAATATATGTTTAATATACATATTTTATTATCTACACATGAAATGAGATTCTTTTGAAATGTAATTAGGAATCTATTTAAAAAAAGTTGGATAATAAAAGGACAAACTGAAATGTCTGTATGAGCAGTATTCTAACCCTACGTATTCCACACATTTTTTACTAAAAACTATTCGATGCGAAAATTACTATGTAATTGTATAATTTTGGTATGCGGACTTTTTTAATGAGAGGTCTTTAGTAAATTTGAGTAGAATGACAATTATAAGGTAATTACCCACTTGGAAGTGCGGGTTAGAGGGAATTTAAAATTTGGGGTGCATGTGAGAACTCTACAATAAGTGACTGAAGTATGCAAGTAAGATTTTTGGTAGGAACTTGTGATTTGTACAAGGCAAATCTCATATTGTTCGCCACTGAGACAGAATCTTAAGGAGAGACAAAAAGTACTGAGTGTACTTTAGACACATAAACTGATTTCGGTGAATGAATGAAAGTGACTAGAGGAACTGTACAAGGATCTAGACAAAACTATTGACTTTCTCAAGTCACATGTTTTTTAGCACGATTATTCAAATTTTGATGAGCTCTAAGGCTGTGGTTTGTTCTTGTCTTCTCATACAGTATGTTAATATTTAAGTTAATGAATGGACCTAATTAGATTTATTAACAACAATAAAGATATTCAGGTTCTCGAGCATTATTCATTTTACAATAAGACTACAATGAATTTCAAGTTATTCACCAAAAGTAATTAATAAATAGCTGGAGTCTATAAGTATCAATTGATAATTCAGATGTAACGCACAATATTGCAATTTTTAGTAAGCATTTATGTCAATAATGTTGTACTTGGGTTAAAAATCAAAGAAAACAAGTTAGTTCTGCATTGAATAAAAGGGGAATAGTTTTTCCCGTTTTTATTTGTAAGTAGTTAAAATATTTTTAGGAAGAAATCATACATATTCATACATAAGTCTCAATAAATAAACTTCCAAGCTTGTAAAATTATTGACATTGTAAACTTTGACATTATACCTTATTCTATTGAAATATTTAGAAATAAATGTACAAAATACTTGCAAATTTTACGGGAGTGAATAATGCACAATTTTTTCTAATGGAAATATTTTCCATGCTCCATATGTGTGTAGTCATATAGATATAAAACAAAAAATCACTCAGCAATGTTATTTTATTATTCTGGAAAACAAATAAACCTAACTGTTTGTCAATCTCTATGTTTTCGACTAGTTTTTTGTAAATTTTACAATCTCTATTGTTCAGAATTGCTGTTTTGTTATCGAAAACTTTTTCAATGTATAAAACTGTTTATATCACAAGAATGTGCTTGAAAAATGTAAAAATTTGCACAAGAATCAGCAGTTTAAGAAAAAATCAACAGTAAAGTGTTAGAAATTACTTTGTGGAAATATAAAATAAATCTCTAAAATAAATTCAAACTGTAATCTCAAAAGGATTATTAAAGTGAAATATATAATTTAACTATTTCACAGACAAAAAAGTCAATCAAAAGTTGAATATTATTTTATTCGTAGAAGCAAAGTATCGATAAACTTGCTTGGGTTCCAACCGTGTCCTACTTTGTGAGAGCCAATCAACAGAAAAATTAATTTTAGTTTTACATTGTAGGTATTCCTTTACAACTAACATGCTAGTTCATCTAAGCATATATTCGTATTCTTAGCTACACGGGCACGTTAGAAATGAGACATAGCTTCTAAAACTGCGGACGGAATATTTTGTTTAGAAAAATATCTAATACTAGTGTAAATCAATGTATGTACTTTCACCATACAAAATTGGTGCTATTCAATTTCCCATTTGCAGCAACGTTTTTATCACTCAAAAAATCGTGATACTAAGAAGAGTTCCAATTTATATATCTTGAAAACATTTATTTATCAGAATAAACCTTAAAATTTTTCGCGCGTCCTTACTAACGGTCTCTTGTATACTCTGTGAAGACGGTAAAGTTTTATACACACAACTCTATACTTTTATTATATTTGCGGTTATGTTTTTTTATTAATCAAATTAAATTTGAGTCTGCTAAATTTGTTCTTGAAGTTGCTTGATGCAGTTTGTAACTACATTTTTTCCCAGTACGTCATTTAGAAACCCTTTGGGTTCTCCTTTTTTTAGTATACACCTACATGCTATTGCCTGCATCGATGATACAAGGAATAGTCGTCAAACATCACAAAGTTGCTTTCACGCAGTATTGCCTTGAATTATTGCTTGTGTTCTATTGACAGCTTTGCTCTTGAAACATCTCAATACTCCCTCACATTGAAACGCAAATCATGTCATGTTCATTCACTTTAGCAATACATCCAAATTTATGATTTCCAAGTGTAGCGTGCTACTCACAGTCTTACTTATATGTAAAGTTTTTTCTCGCTTTTACGATGGAAATGAATCTACTTGCCGTGCGGTTATTTTATTTAACTTTGTGTGAACGTACTACTTCACGGTAGATAACGAAACTATCTCTTAATTAGTTAGTGAGGGCAAGATGAATGAAGTTTTCTGAAAGAAAGTCGAAACTTATACTTTGCCACTTTTAGAATCATGATTGAACGATCAAAAAACAAAATATTTCATCCCGTTGAAATAATCATCTACGTGCACAAAGAAGAATAAAACTAAGTTATGTCTTAAGGAAAATTAATTATAGTATATATATATATTATGTTTCCCTTCCTAGATTTGAAAGTACTTGTGTTTTTAAGTAATGGGCAAAGTGAGAAACATACGGTTTTCAAATACTTATCGATGCTGCGCGACTCGATGATTTGAGTTCAGTAACGTGTGCGCTATCGCTACAGCAATGTTAGGGAAAAACAACCAGTCAATGATTGATTTTAAGTGAGGAAAATGATCACGAATTAAAGAAAAAGATAGGAAATGGAATATACTGAAGCCATCTTAGTTGAGATTATAATAAAAATAAGTATTTACAGTGTCGTGATACCAATGCTAGAATTTCCCTGTTATCGCAGGGTGATGAAATTAAGAATATTCAGATGGAGCTATATAGGTTTTGCGTTGCTTCACATAAATTATTACTCCTCTGTCACTTTCCAAGTACCTTTACACATCTAATGCTACGTTTGATTAATCATCATTAGACATTAAAAGTGATATTTCTTCGTTTCATTTCACATTTTGAAAATGTTTCAAATCGCTAAATCCGTTTATGAGTTTTACATTTGCTTTTGTTATTATCTGAATTCTGAGTTCATGACCTCTTACATTTACTCAAGTAATGACAAGTATTCGTTTCCAAAATATTTCTTCTTTCGCTTTTGCTACCTTAAGGAATTTCCAAGACATTTTTAATACAGAATGACAGGATGCCAAACATGGAGAAAGCCGAAAAATCTACTCAAGGCGCTTCCTCAACATGCCTACTACAATATTGTGCAAGGGTGCAAGTCACCATTGCTGCGAATTTATTGCATGGGAATCCAAGGTGTTGATACGATTGCAAATCTCTGTCTTATACTGTATTCTCAACCCTACAAGACTTTTTTAAATGAGTGATCAACAGTAAAGATGGCAGCAAGTTATATTAAAGTTTGATCTTGTGTGAGCACGCTGGACGGTGGTCAATACAGTTGGTCAACAGCATTTACATCTGAAAATTATGTATGCCCGGTGTGTGTCTTCCGCGCTTTTGAAAATAGTGAGACATCAGCGCCATCCGTCGCATCAATGCTGCACTTCTTTTAAAGTATATGAGGAATTGAATATCTTTCTGCATCATCGATGTAACTACCTTAATATATTAGCAATGGTTTCTTGTCAAGGATGTGGTGAAACCACCGTTAATAGGCTTTGTTGCCCTGTATGTACTAGCCTAGGCCGTACGAGTTTTTTTTGTTCGCAACAGTGTTACACAACAAATTGGATACCTCACAGTAAATTACACGATATCATTAAACATTCTCATTTGAATGTAGCTTCTGAAAAGGGAATTACTGGACTGCACCCTCGTTCGAATGCAACGAGCACACTTTTCACATCTTCCTCTCAACTATTCAAAAGTGGATTTGCGAATGCTTCAGTTACTTATGCGGATGCAAGAACAAAAGAATTTTTAGATTCTGCTAAAACAAAAAGCGTGGACACTGTACCTGCGGAGACTGATATTTCTTGTTCTCCTTCTTGTAGCAGAGATCTAAATACAAGCCATAAAAGCAAACGGCCTTCAACAATTCAAAAGAAAGGAACCACAACTTCTCTTGGAAGATGGATAATGTTTTACACAAAAAATATTTCTGCCTCAGCTCCTATGTCTTCACACCCTGAAAATTCTCAGACTAGAACGTTAGCTGAAAAGGAATTCTTGAACAAACCCTGCAATGGTGAAAGTAGAAAGGTCCTCCAGACCGGCTTAATAGTAAAATCCGTTGTACTGTGCAAGTGCTTCTCTAACTTTTGCCTAAGCATCGTAAAAAATAAGCTACTTTTGCGCCATGTATGTATACCAGCTGTGAGTATACTGCTTGTATACTATCTGATATTAACTACCAAAGCTACTTTAGGTTCTTTGAATCCATGGAGTGAAGTATTTCAAGATGTTGCTACCGGGAATTTGGAGAAGGAGATCACCAGTATAAAACCTGAATCTGAAATTTTATCCAAAGCGAATGTAGGAAACCGCTCCGAGGTGATTACTATATCGGAAAGCATTCTTACTGACATTTTATCTCAGCTTAAATCATTGCATACTCAAATTAGGCGGCATTCTGTAATTTTACAGAATCTTACGGTTGCAGCTCAGCCGCCGAATTCTCCTATACCTACAGGAAATTTAATGTCTATTGAGGCACCAGTGTTCCCGGAAGCGCTTACAACTCCCAACCATAGTGTCTTCGCGCTGAGTGTAAATGAAACTCTGAGAGATGGCGGACCACCTAACTTTCTCAGCGGTTTAAAATCACGGCCTCAGTCTGTAATGGGACCTGAAGAAGGGCAAGCTGGCGTTTCTTAGCACAGCATTCATTTCTATAAATTGTCTATGATTTTTTTTAACTTCTTGTGCTAGCAGCATCCAGCTATCAAATGTGGCATTTACGCCATACGCAATATATGAAAGCTGTGGAACTGTAGTCGATTAACTTATTACAACTGCCCGTGATCTATAGAGTATATGCAATGAATACATATTATGCTGTAGATACTATGTATATTATCGAAAGGCAACATAAAACGAATTGAAAAAGTATTAAGAGTGTTATGAGAGAAAAAGTAGACGTTACCGAATTCTACCAGCTATTGTAGCGGTCCACCCTACTATTCATACTTTACCATATTTATTCAGTCTCTATTCATTTTTGTGGTTTTTTGCAGTAGGAGTTAATTGAATGCATTTGAGGATACAGTAGCAACTAGATGTTTGTTATACTTTGCTGTATATGTATCGTTTTTCTCCATGTTTCTCACCCGCATAAATAATTTACGTCAGTGTATAGATTACAAGGGTAGCTTCGCCTTAATTGGCTTTGAGAAGCTGCATAAAATTACTGCCTCAGTGTATATGTAGAATCCGCTATAAGATATATTTGTGCGATGTTGAAACGTTTTTCTCTATTAAAATTTTCCTAATTTTAGCAACATCGATAATACCATTTATTCATCAAGAAACACTGTTGTATATCGCTACCTTATTTAACCCAATGTAACTTTGGTACTTCTTGTATGACTATTTGTATATATTTCAGAACTTGCATGTGAAATTTACATTTTCGTTTTGGATAAAATTTGCTGGTGTTTTTCAAAGTAAAATAATAGACATAATTTATTGAATTCCGCAACTGAGTTTTGTCAATATAAAAATTGGTATTGAAAAAAAAGTGTTCCTATGCTTGGAAAATTTCGAAAACAAAAACTGACATTACAGTTATTTTTTTTTAAAAAAGGATTCTATGTTAGCACTCAATACATTTTTCCGCTTTCGTGGCGCGTGTTTAGTATATCCAATAGATTGAAGAGATGAAAGACCAGTACATTCCAAGTTACCAAGTTTCTTCATTCTAACAGTTGGAAGCTTATCGAAGCGCAGCGCTTCCACTTCAGCACTTCCTGCTGAATTTAATAAACAGATAAAATCAGGCGTTCGACATTACAACAGGCATTACATAGAAATTCTTACCACTCGATCTCTTGTATGGCTGGTCGCTCGCTTTCCGAAACAAAGAATGAATATTCTCTCCGACTGGTTCATCATCTAAAGCATATATGCATGCTACAGAAAAAACAAAAATACTGATTCGATTTAATCTACGAGACTATTACTTCTTTCACGCCAAGAAATTTACCTAGCAAAAACTTCAATTTCAGCCCACCTCGTCTAACCGCTGTAACTATATTTGCAAAGCAGTCAAAAAAATAGAACAATCAGAGATAGAATATCTGACCAGAAACTGATTATAGAAAAATACTATAGATATACTACGACAAGAGAGTAACCTATGTCTTCCTTTGTAAGAAAACTTTTGCTCGGGCCTTGACTATCCTTGGATTTATCGGTTTGCTTTATCAAATATTGCAAAAACAGCACCTGACCATGCATGCACCAGCAATGATTAAAAAAGGAAAATGCACACTAATAAGACTAATCTTCAAGGGACTTACCGTCGATTGATTCATTAAATCGAGAGCTTCAGAAGAAATCTGTACTTTTCAGTTACACAAAATCGTGATTGACAAGACAGGTGTGCAGAAAAGAATCAGCCTTTTACATTAACACATCTTTTGGATTACATAAAACTTACCCTCTTTACACTAGAATCAACTCTTAAAAGTTTTTGAAAGCGATTTATCGGGAATAGATCCAAGGTTAGTCTGTATTGGTCATTTCAATCTACTTCAAAATACTAGTATTAGATTTCTTGGAATCGATGAAAGGCAAAATTTCTGCTTTCCTACCTGGGATGAATCTCCGGAGATGACTAAATAAAAATAACGTTTAAACAGAAATGAAATTTTATTCAAAAATTGACAATTTGTAGTCATTGACATACCGTGAGTTTATCTATATTGAATTGCCGCTTCAAAAGAGCAGACTGATCTTCGAAAGGCTAGGCATAAAACAACAGCCAAAAAAATGAAGTGACCAAGACTTTCGTTAAATCGAAAATAAACTGCAATACCTTTCGTTCGACAACATCCAACTTCTTCCATTTTTCGCTCAAAACTTTCTGCAATGCCCCTAAGGTAACCTATTGGTAAAGAAATTATTTTGTCACCACCGACTAACGTCCCAGCTACATAACAATACGTTATATAATAACTTACCTTTCCCAAGGGCCCTTCTCGTTGAAGTTGCAACTTAGCTTCCTCTCTCGTAGATTGGCAGAACAACAGAAATGCTGTGGGCGGAGCTTTCCGTGCTACGGGTAGATAACTGCGCATGTGTAAATGTAACAGCAAAATGGAATTTCAAATTGACATAATCGATTTATTCGTCTTAATTTCTCAATTTAAGCCTAAAAAATTAAAACCTTTACTGTTGCAGAATTGTCAACAGAGCTCATTTGTGAAATGTCGAAGTTTGTTAGTGGGCTTCTTCAATGTTGATGTCGCTCTCCTTACAAGGCTAGCAAAAAATAGCCTATTCTTATTCTTGGAACCTACATTCTACGCACCACGTTTCTCTATTTTTGCATCCCTCTACCGTCGATCAAAAATATATCACCTTTGATATGTTGCTGCTATAATTTCTTCCGCCATTTAGCTTTTGGAAAGGGGATGAAACTGGCACGTTTCAATTAACTACATATTGTATATTTTTTGAGAAAGGTACAATGGATAGCGAAAAAGAAGATTATATTTGGAAAACGAAAAATAACTTATAGTATTCAATTCTGTTAGCGAAGGAGCTAAACGTGCAGACGTGCCCTCTGGCGTCTTCACAAATTTGCAACGAACGATTTTGTCCAAAGCAACCATAGTGACGCACAAAAACACCCGCTTCATTACGAAATGAACACAGCCTGCAACAATGTGCAACTGCTTCAGCTTAGTAGCATCTCCGAATGCGACGACAATGCTGTAGATTTTCGATTGCAGAAAAGTCTATCATACATACTATGAGGCTGGGACGCCGTTCCGAGTGTTTGAAAATGACTACGTTTTGTTGCTGATGTGAATTTCAGAGACATTCGATGTGAACTGCTATCTAAAAATTTGTACCTCGTCACTCCCAACAATCACTTGCAACTGTTCAATTTAAGGTTTGTGAGTATTAAACCCAGCAATCAGGGTTGCATTGCACTGATTCCAATGTAATTAATTCTTTTATAAAGGTGCTTTCAAAACAGACTGCATAGAGCTATAGGGCTTTCAAGAAATTAATCTTTGCTAATCTTTGCTTTACTCTACCCGTTCACTCCATTTACAGCTAGAGATATATAATTTTAATTTTCTTTAAAGCATTCTGTAAACTGGTAGAAATCGGTTTGTCGTAGAAAATAAAGAATATTGACAAAACTTTTTCTTACAGACAATATTATTATTTCATTTTTTTCGAATGGTAAAGAATACTCAGTTGCCCAAGTTGCGGAAGCATCACCTATTTAGTTGTATGTATCTAATTCATTAAATCTCAAAAAAATTGGTTGGGACCCGCCTTTCAGGCTTTTGAATTACCCAAGGATTCAAAAACTTTTCCATTTTAGCCAAGGGTGCTGGTGGCTCACCTATATCAAGATAAGAGTAGGCAACAAATGAACATAGCTGTAAAGACAACGAACAGACCGTCAACATCCTTTAATTCTTCTTTTTTTGAAATTTGCTGCATTTTACTAACCTGACGAGCACAAATATTTAGCTCCATCTACTATTTCTTCAAGCCTACTGATTTGTTTCAAATTCTGATCATACAGCTTTCGAATAGATCCATTAATTGGTGTTATTTTCTGCCAAAAAGTGTATTCACGACACTGTATTACTTCAGAAATAAAGAGAGAGTTCGCATTTACAATCCATGATACACGTAAATACCCCCAAACTTTCTATATTGTGAAGGGTGCACAAAAATTGGAATTTCGCAAACGCATATTTTATTACCTTTGAAATCTCGTAATATAGAGCATTCAAAGTTTGAATATGTGCTCGCAAGAAAAATGGCACGCCATTGTGATACTTATCACCATTACGAAATAACCACATCAATTTGGGAGCAGCTATTTGTACGCCATATTTTTGAACGCCCAGCGTACCTGGTGTCACCACTGATTTCTTTGCTGCATATAAAGAGAGAGCCACCTAGTATATTGAAAATATCAGCTATCTATTCTCAAGTAAATTTAATGCAACGAAATGACTGTGATAGAAAATTAACTGCTAAACATGTCCGCATTACTGCTGCATGAAAAGTACAATACCACTCTGATATTCTGTTTTGATACTAATTGCGTACGTTAAGATTAGCGCATGATTAAGTCAGTGTAGTGATACGCGGAAACAACTAAGCTTGTTATAGTGTTAATAACATATTGTATGATATTGGGATTTTGAAGATGCGTACGTGTTTTTATTACTGAGGAGTAAACTTCATGCGTTCTTGAAGGTGATTCTGTTAAACCATCATGCACAAACAAGTACTCCCTGCCGGCTAATCCCCTGCCATTACCATATTCATCAAATCTTTCCTTGTGCACCCCCTATCAAAGGTAATGTACCAAACGATTTGCAGCATTGACTAAAGTTATTTTCAATATTTAAAACTATGACCACGCTAAGAAATTATTAAGCATTTACCGTAAAATATGCCGTATCGGTCAACCTATCGAAAACTGTCCTTTCGTGACACTTTGCCTGAGCTGGGTAGGCATAGCTGTTACTGTGTTCATGCGATTTTTGGTTCAGGTATGTCGTGTAAGGAGGGGGGTCGATAGGGTGCTGATGTATAGGTGAATCGATTTGCTTCACTAGTTTTTCCTTCACACAGCAGAATCAACAAATACTTTCCACCAGCTTATCGACAATGACGAAGTTAGAAAGAAAGCGTGGCTCTAAGTTGTGAAGTATCAATTGCACGAGCTAACTCCACGATTTTCAATGTGGCACTTGTTAAAACAACGTGAAATTGTACTAAAATTTCATTGATGTCTTATTAAAGTGTATTTTTGTGACCATGTTTTATTTTTTAAAAAAAATTTTGATTAAAGCTTTATGAGCTTTAATTCTTTTTTGCAGCTTACTGGTTTCCATAATTGTTTGGCTCCATTGCTCGGCATGTCTAAATTACGCAATAGTTCATTCCCTCTTTCACACATTTCCGAATTTTATCAAAAGTTCATACGTTTGAAGAACTGACTCAAAATGTGTGTTTTCAGTTGTTCCGTATCAAAATATCTTGTAAAGATGTCATTCTCTGCTAGATTAACGCATCCGATATATTGCAAAAGCATGATCCCTTGTCAATTCCTTTGTATTGGGAGTAATTTCGTAAGAGAAATTATTCTCTAGATGACAATCCTAGCGAGGCATGCCTCTCAAAGCGTATGCATATCGAGAAATGATTGATTTGCAACTCAAATCATCAAGCAAAAATCGTAATTTTCCAAAAGTTTTGTTTACGTTTTAATAGTTTGAGAAGCAGTTAAAACTAAGAAAGGTAGAATTAGGTTCAATTTTGAAAAAATGAAAACTTTTGAAACTCTCGCATTCAACAGCACGTAAAATAACGTTGACATTTATCAAAAGCGGGGATCAATTTTTTGTAGAAGTTCTTTGAACAACGCAGATACACCACATCTTCTCTGCGAAATATGAAAGAAAGAGCCGTGTAACGTTGCAATCAGTTGTTCGACTGTTTTGCTTTCTTTGATTTCGGCATAAAGAGGAGTGATATGATAAAAGATGCTTCATTCAGGGACAAGAGATTTCCCAAAAAGAAAATTTATAGAGTCTTTTAAATATCACAGAACTTTGATATTCAATACCAAAAATTGGGTAATCGATTCTAAAGCATGTTTACTTAAATTTCACTCTGCATCGATGCAAAATTTTTGGTGCTTTTGCACTCTCGTGGTAGTCAAGCACGAGCCCAGGTTACTACATCTAGCGTTGGTGGCTGCGGTATACTCTTTAAAAGGAACCCTTTGGTACTATGTTTATGCAGAATGTGGTCAAAGTGACTTTCTCATAGTGAGCAAAATATTTTATACCTGCGCATGCCAAGCACTGAGCTATCCCACTCTTTTGGGACGATATTAAGGTGGCATTAGAAGAATTGCGCTCTTTTTAAACATTTTTTTCATAAATGATTTACTAGTTGCCCTTGAGCATTGCAAAATTTAGCACTTCATCCCTTCTTTGGATAACCACCACATTAATCCAGTTAACTACTCTCTGCAGTGACGTACATGAGACCATCTGCCATGCGCTCCGCAATTTCTGCTACTGAGCGTCTTTGATCAGTTGACGTTGTGTCGTTCAATTTAGGTAGCTCGTGATCTCGGTCATTGCTTTGTTTAATTACACCTTTTCGAAACGAGCGGATGCGGTTGCGGCGACCTATCGGCTGGTACTCATTTTCTGACTGAGATCGCGCTGCCGCGTTGGTAGAATCTGCTCCCTCTCGTTTTTTTATGAAGGTTATAATTTTGTTGTCACGACTATCCAAAAACGCCCGCAGCTTCTCAATAAACTCATAAAGCCCTTCGGACCATATGTTGCGGTCTCGGTCAACTCTTCTCAAAAACATATCATGAGCTCCGTTAACGTCGTGGTATTTTACATAGAAGCATGCTCGATCGTACTGGTCTGGTAGCACCAAGCTTATGGCTAGAAATGGTAGCACGCCAACGCATTTTCCACCTTCCTATATGAACAATTTAAGGTAGGCACCACCAAAAGATCACTACTAAAATATACAATCTACTTTGTTCTAAATTGTTATGGTTTACCTGACAGCTCTGTTTGGAATTCCAATATTGCCACTGCCAAATTTCCTCGCTTCGTTCCACTGCTTTGAAATACAAATTTTCCCATTGATTTCCAAAAAATTTCATTTTTTGAAGAGGTCCTTCTAGTACTTTTGAAAAAAAACGGAGTTGTTCTAATTCCCCCATTTCTTCTATATCTATTTCCACTTTTTTCCCCTCTGACTCAGCTTGGTATTGTGCATGTAGCAAAGCCTGCTGAACCAAAGGGCTCAAAGGTAACTCTCCAAGTGACACGTTGTCTGTATCCAATTTGTGGAATGACACCTATAAATTTATAAAATAGCGTGCATGGCAATAAAGCACTTGCTAACACATAGGAAGAATTGTATTCGCGAAGATTTTGTACCTCACCTGTATTCTTAGTGTACTTCGACCTTCCTTTGAAAGCGTATACCAACGGCGCTTTGGGAATCCTTGTTGAATGAGGTCTTGGACGACCTCAAGATTAACCATTCCGAGCAACTCATTGCTTATGATACCCTTTTTATAAGTTGAAATTTTCAGCCAATTGTCGCATTGCCTCACGTGTAAACTTAGTCGTTCCTGTTATGAAGAATGTATACTCCCTTTTACGTATAGGATAGTCTTTTATACGTAGACGCAAATTTGTTCTTCTGGTTCTTATTATTAACGCTGTCAAATTGTTATTCAGAAAATTTGTTGTAGCGAAATATATCCAACTTACATGTACGCTGCATGTCCCATTTTTCTCTTTCGCTGGCTGTGTTTGCGCATCGAACCTACCACATACCACTTCTACTAAGCATTTAGATGACAGTGGTGCTTGTTTTATTTCATGTATCTCTGTAAGAAGGTCAAATTTTTCATGATTATGGCACCCACACAATAAAAATGCTTTTCCAATAACTTCAATTTCAGATGGATGCGGAAGTCTTCTGCGATTTTTGTATGCTGTATACCCTCCAATTGCACAGCAGCCGATTGTTGTACAGCAAGCAAGTAATTTCAAATCAACCCCAATCATTTGTGCACAGTTGTTACCCTATTTTTAATATTCGCATATGAAATATAGTTCAAAAAAACGCAATTAAGAGTATATTCTAAATAGAGTGAAACAATTGTTGATATCGTAGTAAGTAACACGTACTACAGGATAAATAATTTCTACTAGTCTTATCAATTGTAATTAACCGCTCAACTAGCGGAGCTTGGACTTTTATTCAATGTCTTCTTTCCGCGTGTTTTCTTTTTCTTCTGAAAAACTTGAAGAATTTGAACTTAGAACAAAGTCGGCGATGGTTTGAAAGTTTTGCATGTTTTTGATGGTTTGATTTTTCATTGTGGATCTCTTTTTCTCCCAAATAAAATTATTGCTTAGTGGCCATCCTTTCAGGTGCTTGACGAGTTGGTGTTTAAAGGAGGTACATTTTTTTAAAAACCAAATCATACGTATGCTCTTTATAACGCAAGATTGTAAAAATTTCCGCCAGAGCAACTAATCTAACAAATTACTGTGAAAACAAAAAGGTTATGCGGCGACTTGAGGATATTTTTACTAATTTCAATCACTCCCAGAGTTTCATAAATATAATTTTACTTTGTAAGAAAATTGTTTGACAAGTGGTTTATACAGTTCTTCTCAGCCTGAATTTAGTGAACTTACAACAAAAGAGGAAACTGAATGATTTAAAGTATGTACTATTGGAAAAAAGTTCTTGCTATTAACTTTTCCAATAAGTGTGAAAAGCATCCTTGAATGCTCTGATTGGTATATATCTAAACTGGGAATGATTGATTTAATTAATCATCTTAATTTCAGGTAACGTATCATTTTCGCATTGAGTGAGCAAAAAATACGGCAAATTAGGTTAGCGCCTAGAGAATGGTGCATATGTTGAATAAATAGTTTCATGCACTAGCTGCAATATTGGGAGAACAGCCAAATTTTTTTAAAAGAAAGAAACTAGGCTATAAGTCTCAGTTCTCAGTTTTTCTGGACTCCGTGGATTACCGTTCAAACTAAGCATAAATAGCTTGTTAAAAGCCTAAAACTTTTTGAAAAATTTTGTATGCAACGAGCGCATGCAGTGTTATACCTTTTTCTTAGTGTAAAATCTTATGCTACGCTTACTCAAATTAAGTGTTAACTTTTCCATTTTAATAAACAACTCTATTTACTTTCGGAATAATTCTAGAAAATGAGAGAAACACAGCAGAGTATTAACAATGTGCTATGCTATCAACAAACTTACCTTTTCTCTTTTTTATCAAGCTGAGAAATATTAGTTGCATCGTTTGCTGGTAGTTTTCTGATATATCAAGACAGCTTTACGATGATTTGTAAGGAAATGCAAACGTTTGAAAAAAAAATCCCAAAAATAAGAAAAAGGGAATTACTCTCCTGGATTTCAAACTTATCGCCATTTCCAAAACGAGCCACCTCAATTGAATTTTCAGATTTAAAAGGTGGGGACATCCTGCTAAATGCTTTTCAGAAGATTTGGCCTGAGATAACATCAAAGCGAGCTAAGTCCATTGTGCAGCAACCTCAAGGGGATGAAGATGTCAAACAAAATTGGAGAATAGTTGAAAATATTTTATCGGATGTAGGAGTTCCACAGAGCTTTTTTGACAAAATTGCAATACAAGCAGGAAATTTCCGCGCTTGCTTTCAAGCTTTAGTGTTACTTTATTTTTTATATACACTGGTTCAGAAACATGAGTGTACCTTTTCTATATCTTTTCCTATTGATAAGAAATTAAGAGAGTTTATGTCAAGTAAAGCGCCATTGGAATGCCTTGTCAATGCAGGAAGTGTGAGTGTGCCACAATCCCCACGACAATTCCCTATTCAATCTAAATTGGACGCTCTCAGTGAGAAAACTGCGCATAGCATGAAAACAACTGCTTGGATTAAGCAAAGAAAAAACCTCAAACTTTCCAATGATCTGCCAAACAATCTTACTCAAGCTTTGCAACAATCAAATTCAAACAAGTGTTTTGATTCTTACGAAAAGAAAAAGTATGCTTCTCAATTCATCGATAAGACATTTGTGCCAGATGGGATCTTTGAAAAGGACTGTCGAGATATAAAAAATCCTGCTAGTCAAACGATTGGTGGTATTTTTTCTACAGATGGAAAATTCAATCCTATTAATCAAAATTCTTACAATTTATGTGAAAGTAATTATCAGGTGGAAAATCATTCAAATGAACTTTATAGTGGAAACGGTGCTAGTGTCGACAATGCTGTCAGTCCTACTGAGTGTGAGTGTGTGGGAAAGCAATTGGAGAGTAAAGTAAAACTCCGTTTAAATCAAAAAGCACCTACAGAAGATAACCCTGATTGCCACATATATCGTGAGGTAGCATGTCAAACGGTGAGTGACATAGATGTAAATTTTAACGAGAGCTTGCTTTTTGAAAACAACATATTACAGTGGGCAAATTCCTCTCAAAAACGAAAAGGAGAAGAAGTAGTTGAACTGTTACGCTTTCAAAACAAAAATTTGAGACTACAAATAAAGCAAATGAAAGAGGAGAACAAAATTACGACACGAACTTTATTGAAACAAATTGATGATCAGCAAGAAAACAACTCGATGCAGCATGCTCGAGTTACCGAGCAACAGCAACTACTCCTTCTGAGGTCAAAACATTCGCATATGTGTGAAATTAAAGCATTGTATGCGTGGGCCACAGAAAAAATAAGACAATTAGAAGAAGAATTTGGGATGGCATTCGAATTGCGTCATTCAGCGGAAAAAACATCTGTTTCTATTTATGAATTACAGGGGGAAGTGGAGAAAAATCTTTCTTCACCAGCCAACTTTTCAGAAAAGATCGATAAAGTAAAACTGGAAATGATGAAAGGGGTAGTGCATATGAAAACAAAGCAGGTTGAAGAAATACAAACGAAATTAAATAACTTTTCTGTTTTGCTGGATGAAGTGCAACAGGAGAGCAATTTAAAATGGAACGAATGGTTACAATTGGGGACTATTATGAAACTTGCACAAGAATTGAAAGAACTTGACGGCTTCTCACTGAATGAGAAACGGGTTAATGCAGATTTGCAAGTCCTAGCAGTGCAAAAAATTCAACATGAAATAAGTCTGCTTTTAGATAGAAAAGAACAAGAATGCAAGGGAGTGACACCATTAGAGAAATTCCTCATCAAGACTGTAGTTGACCTTGCCAACCAACTCAAAATAGCACAGCTCCAATGCTCTCAGCAAAAATATGTCAGTGCGTTAAAGCCGTCATGCGAAAGTTGCAATTCGAAAAGTGAGATAGATACCCCACAACGGGTAAAAGAATTTGAAATGCAAGTCAAAATGGAAAATGAACTCAACCAATTGAGAAATGAAAATATTCGTACTACTCGAATTAACGCATATTTACGCCAAAAAGTAGTTCACTTGGAGGCTTGGAATAAAGGGCAGCAAGAGAATTCTAGCGGCTTAATAACCATTGGAAATGAAAGCAATGACTTCACAAATGTGGCCGCACTAGTTGGTACACAGCAAAACATTGGAAATAATACTGAACTATGCATTGCAATTAAAGAAAATATTACGGATATTTCTCATTGGAACCCAAAGTTACTTCTAAATACTGAAAATGAGGAAATTGAGAGAGATTCATTATTGCTGTCAATTCTGGAAAATTTAGGAAAAAAAAGTTATGAATTAGATATAAAATTGCACACTCAGCAAACAGATATAAATGAAAGCATGCTTTGTCATCAAAACAATCTGATGAAATCGTTAGAAATGGAGGGTGGGTTCTTAATTTCAAAAGAAAACAAAAAAATATTGACGCAACTGCTCTGGCAATTTTTAAGAGATGCGCACAGGTACTAGAAATAATTCAAAATGATCAAATAACTTTTATAGTAGGATTTCTCTGCCATACATTGAAAAGAATAATATCCTTACGGGACAGGTACAAAAGGCGCATAGAAATATGTTTTATGGAATTACAACGCTTACAAAGCATCATTCTTATTGCTACTTCTAGGGAAAGCGCAATAGTGAAGGTAATTGAAAGACCATAAAAACGTATTCCAACGCATTGGAATAATTGTAGTAATTCTAATAAATTTATCATAGGAACATAAAGAGGCAATGAGATGTCTCAAAAACGAGATTCAACAGCGTCTCTCAAATGAAAGGCTAAAATGGAGAAAAGAAAAAGGAAAAACACGAGTGAAACTGGAGGTACAGAGTTTGTCTTTTTACTACAAACGTTTGCTGATGATGTTTTCTAATGCTCTGAAAAACTTATTTGTACAGGTACTGCAGCAGAAATTGGAAGAAATGACTTTAGAAAAAGAAAAGCAACAAGTGGAGGTGTCTAAGACTTTACAGGCGTGCTACGAAACCGATACCAAAAAATTCAAAAATCTGCTGGTTAGAGAACCAGTTCTATTATGAAAATTACTCGGTGACATTTCACAGAGAAATTGTTCCCTTTTCTTCTAATTGTAGGAGGAAATGCGACAAGTAGATACAAAATTGAAAACTTCTATTGCGAGGGAAGCGCTCTACAAGGAACTGGCAAGCGTACGAATTATATGTGTAATTGAATACGTTGACATGAAATAAGCTTAGTGCTCTGCTCTGTAACTGCAAGCCTTTTATAAGATTTCCTTTCTTATAGCTGTTGCACCACTATGTTTGCTTATACTAAGGTTACTATTCTATTGTATATATAATAGTAAGTGCTATTTGTACGTATGGTCTTATGGAAACTAATTTGTTTTAATGATAATAAAAGCTAAAGTAACGTTTATATTCATATTTATTCAAACAGTTGTTAGCCTTAAAATCCCAAACTGCATCTTCTTCTTATAACGAGCAAATTGAATCACTTTGGAATCAAATAGCTGGAGTAACAGAAGCAGAAACAGAAGATAATCAATCCCAAGGAGAAGTGAATGCGTGCTTAAAAAAAGAAGATACCTCCACAATTGCTGAAACTAGAATTCTTAAAAAATCTGGAAGATATAAACCGAATGTTCGCAGTAGCAAAATGCGAGATGAAAAGAAATCATTCGAGCAGATCAAAAACTCGGAAACGACTTGCAAAAAAATCTGTGCGTTGGGAGAAGATGATAAAAATGGAAAAACGAAACAGCAAGATGACGGAAATAAATCAGTAAGCGCTTTTTTAGCGTGTTTACACGAGATTTCTGGCTGCCAAAGTTCACTGCAAATTTTCAAATCGAAAAACCAGGATCTCTGCGATGAAACGACACTTACTGAAACTTCTGATGAACCAACCTCCAAATTCCTGTTAGCATTACACTCTACTTCTCAAACTAAATGGGTAAATGTTCTTGATGAACTATGCACGGAGGCCCATTCTTCCTTGCGAGTACAACTACAACTTAAACAAGAGCAGGTACTTCACTGCACCGGTAGTACGTTTTTTACACTATTAAAAATAAGATGATTTGATAACATTTTTCTGCCATGCAGGTCTTGACATTACGAAAAGAAAATGAAGAACACAGGATGGAAGCACAAATGGTAGTCAAGTCTGATACTTTATTGCTAGTTTTAACAGTTTTGACACAATGAAAATAAAAATCTCATTGCTTCTCTGGTTGCAGTACTCACATAAGCTAGTAGAAATTGCCACGGTAGCGGAGACACTTACAGAAAAAAACCAACTACTTCAGCAACAGGTAGGGCGTTACTTACGATAGCGAGTTACTGCATAACTTCTACATTCTCCTTTTGCAAAATTCCTTAGTTTTCGTTACTTTAGCTTGAAAATAGTTTAAACCAACAGAAAATAAAGGAGCAAAAGGAATTTGAGTTAACTTTTAACCATACACAAACAGAGGAAGCCTGGAGGGTAAGATGACTTTCCATAATTTAGGGTAGGTGGCATTGAATGTTTTGAAAAAAATCTTGCTTCAAAATTGCGTCCAGAAAAAATACCTTGAGGTTTTGAGCGCCTTGGAAGATGTCCAAGTTCAAATTGATTTAATAACAAAGCATTATTCAATTCATTGCAAATATTGTCCAATAGCGGAAATGCTTACAAGTGGATGCTGTACAGCGAAAGGTATTCCCAAGCAACAAATAGATGAGAAAACGTGTGAAGCAGCAGCAAGATTTAAAGACGTGCAAGAAGTAACTCAAGCTCCGAGCGTCGCTATTCATTGCAACTACGTAGCAGACGCTGAAACAAACCACGAACATGCAAAACAACATGGTAACAGCTTTTGCCAGCAGAAATCAGTCAACGAAAATCGTGAAATATTTCACAATAGCTCTTCAATTTCGACAAAGCATAGTAACAATGGAGCTGGGAGCATTAATACTAATATCAAGATTCCGTCGAATGACTGTTTAACACTTTCACCCAATTACAGTAAGCAAACTCGAGAAAACATTGTGGGACTGCAACCCGACGAAAATGGTTTTCCTCTAGCAAATCCATTGCATACGACAAGAGACTCTTGCAGCTATTCAAACCACCAAAATGATGATACACAAGCCGAGTCCTCAGACATGAGCTATACAAAGACTCCTTTCCAAAAATTGATGATCCAACATGATGAAAAGGCTGCCTTGCCTAATGTTTCTTTTCAATGTAATATGTTGCCTACAAATTGTCAGCTCTCTGAAAATAATGATAACCCCGGGAAGTATGGTTGGAAAAAAAAGTCAAATTGTTACCAGGATGGAATATGCGATGGAGTCATTTGTCAGCTTTATTCTGACACTACTAGTGATTTAGGATACACGGAAAAGAACGGCAATTTTAGCAGAACCAACAAAACTTTAGATGCTGGAAGTGCTTTCAATGAAGCTAATCTAAATACAATTGGAGGAACCAGTTCAGAATTCGTTGGCAAGATTAACCGAGTTATCGAGAATACTCACATTCTACCTAGTTTAAATGCAGGAGAAGGAAATGCTGCTTTTCAAAAAAGAATCAAGTGCAAGGAAAGTGGTGATGGAGAAATTTATTTCTCCGATACTGCTCACAACATTCCAATGCTTGATATCAATGAAACTGATAGAAATAATAGTTTTCCCTCGCGAATTAACGATTACTTCTATTCACAACAATCGAATGCAAGCGCAGCAACAAGCAACATCATCAAATCTTTTAATTTTCCAAGAAGTCAAGTGGAATTTAAAGAATCACAAGGGATTTGCAATCAACTGGATCAAAAATTGAAAAAGCAAGAACGAAATGAAGCCTATTTAAACTAGTTTCCTTTTACGACAGTATTAAATGCCAATAGTAACTTTGTTAACCTTATCAAATCATTCAAACCGCGCGTGCCAAATGTGTAGAGAGAAAGTATTTGTATAGAGTAGTTTTTTTATTCCCTAACCTTAGTACTTACTGTAAGCAGATTTCACAAAAAGAATGTTTTGTTTTTTGTCCCTTTAAAATGTAATGTTTCAGTAGAACATATTTAAGTGGGAGGAACCAAAGGTACATGCTCTACCTGTACATGCATCATGCTACCTAAACTTCATTTTATTCTACACGTACATATTACGAGATTTTATGGAGCACTGGCGTATTACAAGAGTATATTGTATCCTGCAAACTTCGAGTTGTACAAGAAAAACACAACAGCCGAGTATTCTTAATTCTTTTATTTTGTATATGCAAAAAGAATATGTTTTGAGTTGCAAAAGCCGTTCTTTGGTAGCAAACACCCATTTGGTGGGCTCGAGTCAAGTCTTCAAACTACAGTCGCTAAACCTGTGGAAATGATTAATAATACGAATTTAGGCTGTTTAATATCTTAAGAATTGTTCAAATCCCAAGCAGTGCGATACATCTTACAGCTGATTAGAATAAGTATTTCACTCAAAATCTAACCAAGCATCAGCTGAAAGAAATAGCACTCATGGAAAATATCATTACTTGATATGTGCATTTGTATGCATTTTTGAAACGGTACATGCTCTAAAATCTTCGAGTCATAAGTTTTACTTAGCAATAGCACAAAAGAGAATAATAGTAATATGCAGTGTCCAATGCAAAACGTGGTTCGCAAAGTAATCTTTCGTACAAACTTGAATTCAAACATGTGGAGCTATTCTATTGAATAGAAGGAGCAAACTTACTTTTTAAACGCACGATTGCACAGTTAGGGTAGGAATGAGTTTAACAAAAAATTACTAATAACGACTATTAAAGTAAGAGTAAATGCGCTTTCCTTTTTATCAATTTCAAATCTACAACTTAGAAGAAGTCTCCTTGTATAAAATGAAATCATTTCCAAATTACCTAGCAAGGCAATTCAAGGTTACACAGCAGTACTTTAGCTAATCACTTATATTTATAACACAACGACAATTTTTACAATTGCTTTAATTGCCAACAATATAACTGATTTTTGTTTTCAAGAATAACTGCTTAAATAAACATTAGCGGGGGGGGGGTTACGGTGATGCAATATATTTTACACACTAAGAAAGAATTAGAGCGTAATGCCATAGATATTTCGTAATAGCTATCTAACTACTCTATGTACGATTCGCTGAAATATTTTCTTATTTATAAAACGCTAAACTCAGTAATTGTGTCTGTACAGTTCCATTACATTGGAAGTACTCACCATTGTGCTACTCAACAATTCATATCTCTTTCATGTGAAACTCTATGCTATTTTCCTGTAAGTGCAAGCGTTCGCGCAGGTAATCCTGTATTGGAAAAATTTGATGTAAGTTTATCTGCGATGTTGACGTACGGGCACAAAAGGGACGTTGATTACACATGTTTAAAGTACATGCACATTTGATCAAAACAGGCAGCTAGATACTCGGGCTTTAGTAAGAATGAAGCTGCATATTGCCTCATTTCTAAAGAAGCCGGGCAGCATGTATTTGCTATCGTAATATACTTTGCACCTTGCAATAGTTCTCTTGACACACGAATGGAATGAAGGTTTCGCTCCACTTCAAATGTCATGGCGGGTTCATTGCTTCCTATCCTTCCTGTCCTAAACAGCAGAAAAAGGATAAACCTTGATGACAGACGCACACTCTCATTTTTCATAGTCTTCACGGGCTGAGTGATTGTACGTAAAACATGACTTTTCTTTACCTATGCAGTTTCTGATGATGAATCAGTCGAGTGCATGTTTTACGCTGTTCACTCTTAAACCGGAAACTGAGCTTGTTTTATAGCAATGCTACAGTTTCACATGAGAATGCGGCGTTTGCGCCTGTTGCTGTTGTCTTGCACTGTAAAACTTTCGAAAGGTGAACAATTATTATATCTTGCAATTTTTTTCAGATAGACTTTCTCACTCTCTCAACATGGTCCTTGTGTTAATAAATCTAATCTGTTAAGTAATATATTTTCTTGTTCTAAGTGGAGTGTAGGCTTGCCCACAAAGTTAAAAAGGCATGCTTATATCCTAGCCCAGAAAGATCAAAAGGGTTTTGTTTAATTTAAAGGTGAGCTTGCTGGGTGATTTCTTGTTTGATTTTTGCGCTTATATATTTTTTCCAATCATTTGCTTTGTGCTCACGTTGTGAAGCTTCACCACTGATTAGACGTGGTGTGAATTCAAACATTCTTTTAAAAATTGATACCCCAGTTGTCGAGCGCGATCAAAAAAGTGCTTGAATATTTAAAAACGTACTAACTGAATCCTAGAAAACTAGGTAATACGAGTAACAACATAGTGCTAAAGATAATTCCAATTTAAACATTTACTAGAGAGTTGTTGTTTCGTATGCAACTTGTAAACGGAGAATCTTTTTATGAATAGAAAGCATTTCCTCATGGAAAAAGTTTTTTAAAAATTGAAATAACTTTTATAATTGCATTTCACGTTACTCTCAACAGTTTTTGAAGATTTTGCTAGTCTGTCATATACTTGGCTATCTAACATGTTGCTATATTGAAATGAATGTATTTTATTAGGCAGTGATCGTATCAACAGGAAGCGAATGATGAGAACTGTAATTTTGTTGGTTGGTATCCAGTTGCGGTTTTATTCTAGGACTGTGCAGAATTCTATGTATCAGTACTACTAGATTCTTGGACTATAGCCAAGATGGAAGAAAAGAAGTCTCCTGTGACAAAAGCATGTTCGCAGGAAATGGAAAGTGAATGTATGCTTGGACTTGTTAGGACACACGATATTACGCCAATGGTTAGGGGGAGGGCAATTGTTTCATTTTATAAGATCCATGCTTTTTTTTTATTAAAATGCTTTTATTTTTTCAGGGTCCTCTACGATGCTGGTCTCTTAATTATTTTGAGTCATTATCGTATCTACCAAGGAAAAACTTTGAGTTTGCTGACACCGATTTTCTAAATATCCATTTTAAAACAGTGCCTTCTTTGCTATTATTAGTTCTACGTTGCCAATTGATTGAATTTTTGGAAAAACTCGCAGGCATATGCTCGCCTTGGGCATCGGCTGATAATGGTGAAGCTCTTGGTGTCCACCTAGAAAGAGTTATGCACGCTAAAACCTACGTAGATATGCAACCATATTTTCTTATCTTTTGGCCTCTTATTGTCCCTTCCAAGTTTCTTCAATTAGACTGGCAAGGAATGTGTGATGGTCTGGATAAATTGAGAAAAACGACAATAGCGCAGGAAGTAGCATCAATTATGCCTGGTGATAAAAGGGCATCAAATAAATCGATCAAAGAACTCGTTGAAGAATGCTCTTCTTTTTTTCCAGAATGTGTAAACTGGATGGCACAAAGCAATGTTTTAAATTCTTTCTTATCCCCTGTAATGCCTAGTGTACGTTTCCCATCTTTAGCTGTTTCCAGAATTTCTCGTTTATCATTTTTACATGTACAAAGAGTTTGCTTGGCTGTATTGGATAGTGTTGTTATTTCGCAACCGCATATCTTCGATGAGAACAAATTTGATCGGTACCTCTGCCATTGGTGGCGAATATTGATGGCTACGACGACGAAACAACTTGAGCCATACTATTGCAATGTTCTTTTTCCTATATTTAAAAAATTAAGAGTTACATGCAATTTGAGTGACATTTCTAGTTCATTGGATATCTTATCCTACATTCGAAGTATAAATGTAAAGGAAATGACTAAACAAATTGCGTCGGTATCGCTTGGAGAAATTCGGCATTTAGTGTCTCAGCGACTGGAGAGATATTACATTTATTTTTTGTCTAAAGCAGATAGTAATGCTAAAACACAATTTCGAACGGATGGAGATGGTTGTAATGTTTCTTCAAAGCGCCCATATTGTAATGATGCAGAAAAAATAAAAAATAAGCTGGAGACAAATGTGGCGATAATAGGAACACTGGACAAAGGAAATTTATTGGATAATGCAGCTCCGAAAAATAGAGAATTGAATGTGGCAAAACCTATTCATCAGGATAGCCTTGATAGTTCTGCGTCATCACAGCATGCTTCAATTAACTTTTCTCCGCATATGAATGCTGCTTGTACTCAATTCAAAAAATTGAAGATGAAATCCAAAGGATTGAAAGGCAGTTCTAGTGATTACCTCTTTTGTAATGATATTATCTGTGATGAAGCTTTTTCGAAAACGTTTAATAAGGAGAAATCAGGAAAAGCGTGTACTGCTAGTGTGTCGAGTGAATTCAATCGTAATCTCGTGCATCAATCCCATTTAAAACATGAAAATTTTCTTACTTCAACATCCCATTCCTCAAATGAAAGCTGCGCAGACCTTGGTCTTAGTGATTCTACAATGTGCCATAAGGAATTAAAGCATACAAATTCTGAATCTTCAGTGATAGAGCCATTCAAAGTTGATCGAGTATATCAAGAAGCTCTGAACAGTGTAAAACCTATTTTGATTACCCGCACACCAACGAAAAACTGTCGAACTAATGATATATCCTGCAAACGTAAGCTTTCCGAACAACATGATGGATCGCGAACAAAATGCAAGAATGAAGAAAATAATGGTAACAAAAAAGTTAAATCAAAAAGATCAGCGGTGATGGATAGTCCAAATTCAATGCAATCCGTTCGCAGTAGCTCGAATTCTTCGCAATCAGCGACCGACTCTGCTTGTAAAATCGCGGTTTCTCAACTTCAGACGTGTCCTTTTGATGCATCTGAATTGGATAATCCTTTGAACGATGAAAAACATGCAAATGAATTTGTTTCTCGTTCTTCGGTAGTGACAGAACCATTGTTTTTAAAACAAGCGCTCGCAGAAACGTCTAGAAAAAATTGCCAACTCGATGCCGGGGGCCTTTGCAATAAGATGTTGCATGAAGTTGCTTCAACCTCAACTGGAGGTGCGTTTGATGTAAGCGCAGGACACGAGGAAACTACAGAGAAGCAGAATGATGGTATAGCCAGTAGTAACAATGTATACGATGAACAGCATTGTCTTACCCCTGCACTTTCGGATACGTCAGAGCTCTTTGACAGCAAGCACGACGACGATGACTTCTCAAAGCCTAGTATGCCTGGGGTAAGATTTGATACGGTAGGACATAGATGGGTTGCAAGTTGGAGCTCTGGTGGTAGACAAATTCAAAAATATTTCCCAAGTAGAAAATTTGGGAATGCGAAAGCACGATGGATGGCTATGCAAGCTCGACAAGAGGCTATCTCCCTTGATGAAACGAGTACAAAAGATTGCGTACGACGCAATAGGGAGCAAAAAGTAGCAAAAGGAAAATCGATTGTGGTATCCAACAATAGTAGTGATATGTATCACGAAAGCGAACAGGGCAGTGGCTGTCTTACCCCGAAGACAGAAGAAATGCAATTAAAAAGTGGGAATAGTGTTAACAATGCTCAAGCATCGAGCTTTTCTTCGTCAATTCAACGAACACTTTTTATATTAATTCCAAATGAATCCATTCTACTCAGTGTGCCTGCTATAATTGAGCAAATTCCTATTAGTGGCAGTGACCCTGCTAGTCAGTTACCTCAAGCTGCTGAAATTGTCACGCTCCCTCTCTTGGCTAATGAATCCATGCCGACTATGACAACTGTCAATGAGGAATTTATTCGACGCGCTACAGAAATTGTTAAGCATACAAATTTTTCTTCTCCCCAAAATAGTATTGTCAGTGACAGAAATACTTTTCCGCAAATCAAAGCGGTGCACAAGGAATTACCTGCATTGTGCACTCCTGGAAAGGAAAATCAGAGTAACATGCAAATAATTGGTTTTAAGTGCAATTTTTTGGAGTCATCAGCTGTGGCATCAACTAACTGAGCAATGAAATGATATATAAGTCTAACTATGTGTCCAATTGAAACTTACTTTGTAACTTATCCTACTCTACCGTTGAGACTCACTTTGATGAGCAGGTGATGGGGTTTTGATTATGCCTCCCCAAGCCTCGAAAGTTTGAATAAGAATTGCTTTTTCATTAAATCCTTTCTCAGAAAGAAAATTGTAATTTTATTTATGAACATATAAACTTTCTGTATGTATCTTCAATTGGCATCTATAGTAACTATAAAGGTGCAACATATCATTGCATCTGCACCAGATATGCGCTTTCAACGTTTGTAGTGTTTTCTTTGGAATTCTCCTATTTATGTTACGGGTTAAAGTGGATTCTCTTATGTTACTGAATTATCGCATAGTTCCCCTGCCTTTTTTATGGTTACAGAATTGTCAGGAACAATTGTCTTGCATTAGATGAGTGGAAAAAGAGTTGGGGTGTCCGATTATTTTGTTTCTTGATTGCTTATTGTCAATTTTAGAAACAAGTGCTATAGCCAGCATTTTAAACATTGTTAGATTGTAAAATAAGTGGTAACATATGCGATTCGTCAACAGGCTATCTTTCTTGTGTGGCATTTTATCCAACTTTCTTTTGTAACAATGTATAATTTAGTCTATTTTTAGAGTTTCTTTATTTCCCGTATACTAGAAAGCATGACAAGTTTTTTTGTAAAGTATGTACAACATATTGTATACAGCATAATACTTTAGATGGGGTTACTCAAAATTGATCTATCCCCTACACAGTTTTATT
This sequence comes from Cardiosporidium cionae, assembly GCA_015476325.1. Lineage (NCBI taxonomy): Eukaryota > Apicomplexa > Aconoidasida > Nephromycida > Cardiosporidium > Cardiosporidium cionae. The sequence continues at coordinate 110,391 of JADAQX010000050.1, forward strand.
TGCTTTCGCGGAGCCGTATTTTTTAGCCTCGCTAAATCGTTCAATACCTCAGGTTTTTCGATTTTTTCTATAACACGAATGGCATTATGCAAAAAATGCCAATTGACTCGTATTTATTTTAGTTTATTTTCTGCATGCTACGAATTAATTCGGCAATAGCTGAAGGCATATTCGTCGAAGTGGATCAAGTTCTTACGAGATCTTGCATTTCCGCTAAATTTTCACATATTTCTTCTCTTCGACGACTTTGTTGATATTTTGATAGTGAGTGGAAATTTTTTGATGTTTAGAACGTCGAAATACTAGAATATAATGCATGGAAACTTTAGAATGCAGAAAGATTCTAAGCTTTCCGTTAATAATTTGACATTAGTTTTACTTAAAGCGCTAGTTTTCTTTACTAGATTGCTCAGGAATGAAGTTATAAATCGAGCACTTTCCTTTTTGCTATTTGTGTGTTTCATCGCGATATTTTAAGTAGACCGTAATGACCTATTTTCTTTTGAATCTCATTCATTCCTTCTAGTGCGCTATAACACCATAGGTCTGTCCGAAACGCAAAATGGCTAGCTCATCTTTCTAGGTACCTCATCTACTGATCTAATTACAGTTTGACATGCTGCTCCTAGAAATGATTTTCGCTTACGTTGGGAGTGTATCTCGTTTGCTACTCTAAAATTACAGAATGCTAGCTTATAATACATCCAGAGTAGACTTAATGCAGCAGCGAGTTGAAACGTATATATAGTTTTTCTTTTGTGGTTTAAGTGTGATTGAGACTGCATTAGCTTTTATTTAGCGCATTACGTTGGGATTCATTTATTTTTTGCAGAACTCGATTAGTCTATCTGATGATAGAAGCTTTAAAAAACTCGTATAATGTTAAATGCTTATTCTAAAAACAATTCGACAATACTGTGGCTTTTCATAGCTAACGTTTATTTGCTTGAGGATGCACTTTTTATTCAGAAGCAGTACTTATTGTACTATCTATAGTAAGTTTTCATCAATTTAATATTATAGAGAGTTTCAATCACTTGAGTTTGAAATATAGGTAAATTTGTAAATTAATTTTAATATTTACGATGTTTCATCAGATAATTGCCTGATATCAACAAAATTGTAAAATGTCGTCAAATTTATGAATGCGGGAGTGTCAAATTCTCCCAGATATCTACTGTTGTTGAAAGCGTATTTGATGGAGTAAAAGTTAGCGAGGGAAAAGGTAATGGTTTTCCCTGCAAGGATTTCCAAATTGATTTGTTTTCCCTTTCCTGAGACCGGCAATTTTGTCTGCATTTGTTTAAGTGCATACCATCAATAAACGGTGAAACTCAGAAAGAGAAAGCACGATATCATCCTACTTGAATGTATCTACTGTAATTTGAGCTAATATAATAAGTTATGAACTAACTCTATGAATCCATTTTCGTCAATAGCTTCCATTTCTGCAAACAGCGGAGAAACGACATAACTTAGAAATTTAACTTGAGATTGTGCTACTTCAGAAAGCTTTTGTCTGTCACAAAGGGGAGATATTACTATTCCTTTTGAGCGTTCTTCATCTCCCTATATGCAATATAAAGCAATAAGTGGGCACGTGTACAATTCTAATAAATTAGCTACTGCTATAGATAAGTTTCACTACCAATACCAGTAACAAAAAAATTCGGATAGCTAATTACCTGTTCAAAAAATTCTTCGACTAGTCTCGTGCACCATTGGGAGTGCTCATTCCATTCTGTTACACAGTGAGCCAAATCTCCCGTTTTTATCACCATTTGAAGGGTAAGCCATAAATCATCCTTGCTGGTATAATTTAGCTGGTTCGATATACGACGCACCTATACAAAACAATGGCATCGAGTAGAAATGAAAAATCAAATTTTATCTACAACCCAAACTATGGCTTTTTCACAACGAACTTTTATATGGCATTAAGATTTTAAAGTATCAGATGACAATATTAACGAACAAAACTGAAAAATACTAACCCGAAACAGTGATAGTTTATCGAAGTGCGCAGACATATCCGTGGCAAGAATGAGTTCTATAACTCGAGATCTGGCTAAGCGGAGCGCCTGAAAGTGTTAAAGTGTTTTATTCGTGATCTACTAATACCGAGCACTTATCGTAACGCAAATGTTGCATTTCACAAGAAACATGCTTGAACTAAATTTGCATAAATTCTTACGTTTATTGGTAAATCTTTGAATACATTGCAACCAGGAAATTTCATAAATCGAAATGTCAAAGAGGAATGATAATTTTCCAAAACCGCGATATCGTTATATGCAATTGCAAGTGGTTCCATACTATTTATAAAAAAGGAATTATTGCGGCCAGGATGCCCGACGTCATGGCACAGACCTGACAGTATTGCTATGAGATATTCTATTGGGTCCATAAACTCAAACATATGCAACTTTCGTAATAAACAGTGCATTTTTTGAGCAACCTGGTGGAAAGTGAAAAATGAACAAGATTAAAGCGCATTTGAAAAATTACAAAATGAAGCAATATTGACTTTCGTAAAAGCAATTATGCAATTGTGTCATATACCATGGCTGCATGCATGCTGTTATGGTAGCGCACAGGCTTGTAATGCTCCTCAATAACCCCAAGGAATCTTTTAAGGGTATGACTAGAGATTCCTAAATCGTTTATGGTTTTGTTTAAGAGAACTAATCCGCATGATGCTAACGGAAAACGATTATCTTGCGCGTATTGTAAGCAATTAAAGCTCCATTCATTCATACGTTTACCCAAATCATTGAGCCACTGCAATATCCGTCAGAAAACGCGTGTAAGCAGTAAAAATATGTCGCGGATAGAAAACAGATGACTTAATGAGATAAAAAAAGCATGATTTGGACGACATTTTGCTATTTAAATGCATAGATTGGACACCCCTTTACTTCTGTAGAGTTTAGAGATGAAAGCGGACCTCATAAGAAAGTTGTGACGAGTACTCAACCCATTCAGCGACAAATGGGGTTTCAGATCTTGCTGTACTTAACCGTTTTGTACTTTTGTTTCCAGGTATATCCGAGATAGAGGTGGTGGTAGCATTTAACGACTGCTTATCGGAAAGTAATTGGTCTTGGTCGCGGTCGGTGAAAACAAAAGATTGTGGATGCAAGCCGGCACTCAAGTAAGCAGAAATTATATCTTCGTGCTGAGCAACGCAATGAAAAAATATTATTGCCTTTTCTTATTAAGCAAAACATATAGCAAGAAATGAAGTTAGCTTTAGTGCAACATCTTAATCCGCATGCTGCATTTTTTAAAGATTTTTCAATCGAATGTGTTCTTGACTTGCCTGAGTTATATCCAAATTTTCGAAGTTTACCGTATACAGATTTTTTGAGTTACAGAGGGTTGTGTGACATTTTTCTATGATATTTGCGCAATAGAGGGATTCATTGTGAATGAGAGAGATGTCTTCATTCTTCGCCACATATTTTAAAGATTGTTGCGCCTTTATACAATGAAGATCATGTTAGATGTAAGAAAATTTTAAGTTATCTTGTACAATTTCACAACTCTATGCTAACTTGTTGCAGTAAATCTAGCAACTGTTCAACGGGAGTAGATGTTGAAGGTGGGCTTCCTTTATCTTTAACGTACTCCCGTAATTGTGCATTTTCCCATTTGTTTCTCTTGTAAAACAATTATGACACGCATGCTATTAATAAGAACTTCTATAAAATACTATCAAGTAAATCATCACGACGACAATGCAAATGTTCTATAACAGCGGCTACCAGCCATTCGTAAAAATGCTCCCGAGTTTGGATCTCTATTGTGTATCTTCCGAGAAATAAGACGCAGCATAGCAGTAAATATGATAATACTCGCAAAATACTGTTAAGATCAAGTACAAGGGAAAATTGAGTTTTTTACCTAATACCATACTACTGTTTGTTTTGGAGAATTGCTATTCTGGACGTAATCTGTCGTTGTAATTTAGTATATCAAACTAACACAAATGCAAAAGGAGCATATTCGGAATACATTATGCCCTTGGTGATAATGGCTGCGGAGTACAACAGTATGAAGGCCACGTGTAGCCACCAGGTATGTTTGGTTCTAAAAATTGAAGCAAAAGTAAACAAACCCTTCGAAAAACACTGAGTACTTCTCAAGCTCCATAATATACACAAAAACATTATTAGTTTTTAGAGTAACCACCAACCTTGACGGAAGAATTACATCAACAATTACCAGTGGTAGAATACCATATACAAAAGTTAACGAGATTAGCGCCTCTAATGAGGCAGTCAACGCAGGAAGATGTGCGAGATTGTTAACATTTATATCATAATCATCCTCAAGCAATGTCACGAACAGAATAATGTATGCCCCCCAAGCGGAGATGATCTATAAATAAAGAAACAAAACCCTTTTAAAAAGTTGTCAAATATCATTAAATCACTGAGATGAAGTATGTTTGAAGATGAGCATTATGCAACCCTTCTGTGCATGGTTGCTAATATTTACTAACCAAACCTAATCCGAGATATGTAGTAATTTCCGTGCGAAACGCCAGGAATGGGAAATACTCCGTAGCAATAAAAATCATTAAAATCAACACAGTTATTACTTCTGTGCTGTGAAACGTTATGCCTGGAAGATTGCTGTCACTCCATGCATCTACAAAAGTGGTCATATTCAAAAGAGTTAGAGTTTATCATTATTGGTAGTAATCATATCGTAACCTTCAATCATAAGTTCACAATGTGTACGCAATTATTCAAAAGTAATGAGGGTCATGCCTTGCTCAGTTACCTCGATGTCGTAGCGACCACCCCATCATTGGCCACAGTCCAATAGTAAGTGCAAGAAAAACCACACCGATTGCCTTCAGCCTAGCAATCAGCCAAACGGTAATGTTACAAGCATACAGGGCTTCAAGATCTGCATTTCTGAATGTCAATGGAAACCTGCTTAACAGGTATTCATGCGGTTTACATTCTAAATCCTCCATATATGACATTGACTTGGTAGGATGTTTGATTTTGATGGCAGCATTTCTTTGAAGTTCCTTGTATGTTTGAAATTTCATGCTGGGTTGGAAATGCTTCGATAAATTTTGTAGGAAAGAAAGCTTAATTGATTGAAAGCGCGCAAATTGGCGATCACCGCTGAACACCTCATTCCAAGGAATATTGCTTTCAAGTGGCTCAAAAGCAAGCGGTGCTCCCATTTCAATGTTTTCAATCTCTTTTGTGGGATATGACGACGCGTTTTCATCACTTATACTTTGCATTCGCGTTGACAGGTCGTGCTCCTTCTTTTTATCCTCCATTTGATTTTTTTGCTTTTGTAATAAACATCAATTCTTACCTGGGCTCTGCCTCTATTTTTTCATCATTGTAGGAATGAAAAAATAGGGGATGCACAGTTGCCTAGGTGAATTGAACATTAATTTATTTTTAAGTAACTTTGAGGTTCCATAGTCAAATTTTTATGGATATATAAAATTAGTTTGGAATCTGAAAAAATTTGCCTTGTTAACGAAAACTTCTACTGAATGGATAAGGAATTTAGTGAATGAAGCATTTTAATCCTTCCTTCGTGGGATTCTTTCAAATGGACAGCTGCGCCCTCACGGATAAAAATCAATGGAATACAAAAATAGTGATCTACGTCAAAGCTTAAAGGTAAAATTTTTGTAAGCATTCAAAACCTTTGAATATAGATTTCTGCTTTTTCCTCGAAATGTGAGATGTAGCACTACTTAAGTTTCTTCTGATGTCTAAGAACTTCAATATTCATTTTCTTGTTAGTACAAACTAAAGGAAATCAATTAGAAAAAGCAAACTAGCGTGTCCCAATGATGCACGATTTTTCAAACATTTTTTTATTCTGTGTATTTTTTCATTTAAGAAGTATAGTAGCGATCCGTCTATGGATATTTTTTAGCCGGAATTCACTATCTTTATTCAGTCAGTAGTGGGTGGCATGCACTTAGGGAGCAATAAAGATTGATTCTAGTTTGCGTGTCGACCCGTTTCCTAGAAGTTCCACAAGTTCTTCTGGTTATTAGGCATATGTTTCGCTGTAGTTAAAGATGGTCGCTCATGTTTTATTTACCATCTTCTAGTAACCGAATTGTTTAACATTTTTTGAGCTAATAATCTCATATTTGCAATGGTTATTTCATTTACCAGAAATTAGATAAACTTCAATGGTTCATACTTATCAAAGCAAAGTATTCTAATTTTGCTTTTAATTCTGATCTTGCTAAATACCCCAATAACCTCGCATTTGCAAAACTCAAATTCATGCAAAGAATTTGTTTATCATCACGACGGAGTTTGCTAGTGAAATTAGTTTGCATGCTTTAGAGAGAGTGACGACTGCATGCGCATGGTTGCTGCTTTGGGCTATCAAAAAATATAACCAAATACTTTTAATCTTAAGGAATCAATTGAGTAGCAATCAAAGAACTTTGACAATCTGGGCAATGACTCCATGCGAAGAATTTCTCTTCTTGTTACGATTCACCCAAATTCTAAGAATGATTTATATTTCCGTGCCATACCATACTGAAAACGATTCACATAGGGCTAAACGGAAGAATGTATATCACGTATGTCTCTGCCCAGATATCCAACAAAGTAATTTTTCGCGGGCCTCTATAAACTCGCTTTCTTCCATTCCTTCACTGATAAACCTATAAACAATAGAATTCGCCGCAATTTTGAGGGAAATGAAAGAATTGCATGTGAGTTGCTGCTTACCAATGCACAAATGCGCGCTTAGCATACAATTTATCAAATTTAGCAACAGTAGATAACAAGGTTTTATAAATTGCAGAAGAATTGAAAAGATACAATGCACTCTGTGCATTGTATCTTTTCCAACTGTGAGTCATTGTTTCAGTGAAATTTTCTGACTCTGCCACGACAGTATAGTCCAAGTTCTCCAAACCGCTACAGCGACATCGCACAGCTTGTAGCGCTGAATTAATTTTTCCGAAGTCAAAGTTCCCTCTGCAAAATTAATGGAATTAAATTGTTGCTCTCAGAAAGATTGTTAAAAAATACGTTTGTCCCAAACCTGTACAATAGAAATGCTGAATGAGTACTCGAATTTTTCATTTCATATTTCAAAAAGAAGCGGTCCGGCTCGAGAAGCTGCTGCGTATAGTTTTGAACGAACAAGGGGGCATAGGGAATATCTGAGTGTTGCTGCAAAGGAGGAATACAAGAGTAAGTCAAAATTTGATGTGGAAGTGTCGAGTTAAAATGTTTTCTGATGTCTTTTAAATCGAAGTCTTTTGTTCTTGGAAATCGCATTGCTGATGTGAGGGTAGAAAAAGCCTGAGAAACACATGGAAATGTGGATGCATATATCCAACCTATAAAGTGTTTTAAGCGCAATAGCAAGCAAGGCGGACTCGCCTGAGCAACACATTTGTTTGTATCATGAATGTCTGCTGCCTTTCCTAAAGCTCTACAGCATATTTCATGTAGAGCTTCATTGTCTTGCAATATGACTATGTCCTCATCCATGAAATATTTTGTGGACAGTATGGCGTTGTATGGCTCAACAATTACTGTCGATTCCTGGGGTTGTTAGCAAAAGAAAAACTGACCATGTATTTGTTAAAGCTGGTTTAATAAAAGTATGCTCTTTTTACCATGTAAAGACAGCATGCAAATACCAAGTAGCGTACTTTTGGCGAAGGCCACACAGATGTGCTGAGACGCGGTAATTGCACGAACTCAGAGGACAGCTCTTCTTGTAGGCGTGCAGTTAACCCACTACCCGTTCCGCCACTTTTTGCACTTGATATAGCAAAGCCTTGCAAACTGTCACATTGCTCCACTTGTTTTCGTATTTTTTCTAACAGTGGGAGCAAAATAGTGTTTTTGGAACAATAATATCCTCTGGAATATAAATTTGCAGCATCACCCTGCCCCCCTATAAATAATGAAGTTGGAAATTTGGTTTTGATGGTATCCTTCTGCAGTTCATTCAGCGTAGTTTGATCTAAGTCTATGAACAGAGCCCTAGGAACCTGATTTTAATAATAAACATTCAGTCAAAAAAATGTTTTTTATACTTGACCAACTACTCTAAACTTGCTTTTTTAATTCTTGAATTAAAGTGCTTTAGGCGCTTACGTATAAATCAGAACCCAACTGTTCAAAAAACACCTCCGGAAATTCGTTGGACTTGGGTTCGCCTTCTCTCTGGCCACTATAGCCAATTTTGTGCTCAGTCTGGAGATGCTCCCTATAGTGAAATAATAGGAATTTATATATTTTTTGAATTGATAAATTCACTTGTGAATTTGTGTTGTTATTCGTGGTATCTTACCAGCACTTTTTTCCAATTCTATTTCCTGCTTGGCCTACATGTAAACATATTATCTCTTTCATCACTACATTTGAACTGCTCTTCTAAGGCTAATTAAATTTTTTGGCTCAGGATTGTATGACTAATTTGGTTATTTTCAAAAATTAGAGGCCGCTTTCAGCAGAAAATGCTTTTTTCAGTATTCGTTTGGCTGCTCATCTCTTCCATACATTTTAGTGCAGCAAAAGAGTTGCGATGCTTTTAGCCATTTCTACTTCGTGTTTTAACTTAGCATTCCTAGTTATATGCATTGGCACGTGCCTGTCAGCTAATCTAAAATTAAACTTTTTTGCGTAAGTTAATAGATAAAGAACGATTAAATTATCGACAATAATTTAGTTACTTCTACATTCTCAGTATTGTCAGATATACTACTTCAAAGTATACTATGAACTGTTTACTCACAGATGGTTAAAACAATGACAAATCAAGAACGCGAGTACCAATATTTATGAGTAATATCTCGAATGGGCATGATAATACAAGCATCAATATTTATGAATGATATCCCCATTGGGCATGATAATACAAGCTTTCTAATGTCAGCGGCAAACTAATTTTACGTGAAAAGAGGCTGTTTAGCAAATAACTCAGAATTGCTATTAAGGTTAGATATATTCACATCAAAATAATACGGAATCGACCATAACAGGGACAAAAAAAATTCAAAAGTACATTATGGAGTTACTCTTCATATCAAAATACATAAAGATAACAGGCAGACGTTAAAAAATTAGCCTGAAGCAAGCTATGCATTTATTAGAGAAATTCAATATAAGTCGCAGTGCCGTAATAAATGTTTGAATTGAAATGCATCATTTCATGCATAGCAATTTCTCTAACAAGTATTTCCCTAGTTGCTTGAATATTCTTGGCGCACGTTTATAAATGCAATGAGCCCTGATTCCAATTCTTTCCATTTTCACATTATCTTTGCTCAAAATATTACTCTCGAAAAAACTATACAGAAAACGCCTTCGTTTTATTTGAAAAACGGAAAAATCATTGCAGGCCTTCCACCATACTCTACTGTTGATTATAATAAAATGCTGCTGTCACTGGTTTTCTTCTAATTCCGTTATTTAAAGCAGAATTTAAATTTATCTTTTAAAGAGGGAAGTATGGCAATAAATAAAGTTTATACTCTTTCTGTGGAGTTAATTACATTACTTGTAGTTTTTTTGTCTGTTCTACAAAAATAAGATGAAACATGTAATTCCGAAGTCGTGCAACAAGGAGTTTGTTTTGTATCTGATAAAAAGATTCTTTCTTTGAGGGAAATTGGGACTAAGAGATATAGTTTTAGAGTAGTTTCACTTTTTTGCGCAGTCGTGAGTGTATAAAAGAATTGCTCCTTTGAATTTCTCTAGATTATAGATTTCCCGCTACATCATTACATGACAGGGTAAATCAGACATTCTTTGCATTGAGTAACACGAAGTACTGCACACAAATACCATATTTCACATGAAAAATAGATTCCATGAAAAAGTGATACCTATACTCGCAGCCCTGTCGAGTGTGTTCAAATGTAGAAAGAGGCGATTTTAAAATAGACAGATTCAAAATTTGTGGCAGTAAACCTAAAGCAACGTTCAGCCACTTCTTCCACTTACATCTTACTTCAACAAATATTTCGTTTTTTTCATCATTTTAATTTTTATCTTAATTATTTTACATTAATTGTCTTTTTGATCAAGATAAATAAGCAAAAAATAGTTTTTTGAAATACATATGAATTGAAATATGAACAGGTAGGTTCGCGGAAAGTGCAAGCAACTTATTTTTCACTGTTGTTTTTACGTAGCCTGGACTGCACATATAGATTCTAAGATGAAATTATGAAACTAAAAATAATTTAGATTATATATACCTGTTTTTTCATTTAGGGTAGACAAAGGAATTGTGTACGATACTGGGTTTTAGTAACTTTCATAGTAGTAGCTCTTAGCTTCCGGTAGAGTTTTACAATTCGGTTAACAAATTATGATTATAATTTTTATAGATAGCTGAGCTGAAACAACACTTATACACATCACATTGCATAAAAGAATGTGAGTTTAATAAGCATGTGAATTTAAATAATGAATAAGAAAGTATGGTCAATTCTAGACGGAAATATTCACAAGAATTAACCGCCCATACTGTCTGCAACGAGGAGATTGTATTGACTATTACTTAATGTCGCAACACTACTACATGACAATTCAATGGAATAAATTGTTTTGTAGATTTTTAATTTATCAAAGGCTAAAAATTAAATCTTTTGTTTACCATGAGAATATTAATTTAACCTAGAAAAATAAAAAGATTTTTGCATTCGTATGAAAAAAAGAATCATACCCATGTTTGATTATGTAGATATGTAGTCTTCAAAGCTTTACCTGACGTTATTGTTGCAAATCTTTGAAAGAGTGCCTTGAAGAAAATGTTTGACTTTCTTTATAGCAAAATATATATGGCATTCTTTTTCAATGATCGAATCTACCGAAAGAAAAAGAGTCAAGCATTTTTTAAGAAAAGTGTACGCTTCATGCAAGCAACTATATCATTCATCCCGCTCATGAATTCCTCTTTTTATTTTTTTGAAGCACGCTAACAATACGCTTAAGGAATTTCTTTTCAACTTTCATTTTTAGTGTTAATTTCTGTTATTTTCTCGTTTTACATTTATAATCGAGTAAATAAGTATGATTTATGATTCATTCCTGACTGATGTCTGTCCCATTGGCTCTACTAAGTAATGGTCCTCCCTAAATTAAAGTTGTTATCGTAAGTAGTAATCTATTACCACAGATATACCTTAGACTACACACTTCCGAGTGCGTGCCTGCAGCAAAAGACACTTCAAAGCAGAAGGACTTGGTATTTCAGTTTTTCCTTTTGTTGCTTTACATCTTTATATCTCTTAAAAAATGCATTCATAAAAATGAATTTGCCTTGCAATGCTATAAGTAAATAGCTTTTTCTACTAGTATTGCTACGTAAAATTAAATCATGTGAGAGTGACAAACCAGGACTCGTCAGGAAAGGGTCTTACAACAATTACTCATTTGATATACTCCAAAAAAATACGCAACACTGGGGCAGGAAAAGTTTGTATTGCTAAGTATAGTAACCACTAATGGCAAATGAATATGGCAATATTGTTAATTTTTACTTGGATGATTGGTATCTTTTACCAAAATAAAATGGAATTTTTAATTTTTTCCACTCGTTATTGTAATGCATTTTGAAGAGTAAAGCTGTACTTCTCCCATGTTTAAAACAGAATACTCCCTTGCAGAATGATAGACAGTCTATGGCAGAGCAGATCGCTAAGCTCTGTGTATGCGCATTAACTCATTTAACAAGAAGTAATGTCAACAGCATTCTCGATAGGACCCTGAAGTAGAATGTCTTTTCAATAAATTAGCAATGACGTATGGTTGCTGATCTTTATCATTTTTTCTTTCTGGACGAAAGTAAGAAGACAAATGAGACGGTAGCTGTAGCTCTTATGTTAAATTTATTGTTTTTTATTCTTGTAAGTTAACGCGGATCTAGAAACCCTAATGCTCAAAAGCAAACTTACAATTAGCAAATTTAAAAAAAGTTAAGTTAGGTTAAGTTAGCGCTCAAAGTAATTCATGAGGAAGTAAAATATCTATAGAATTTGTATTGGGCTCCATCAACGCTCCTTACTCGTGGAGGCCAAACGCAGATCACTAAACAGAAGAAACTGGACGTTTAACACACAATGTAATCAAAAAGAAAAAGTAAAAGTAAAACTTAACGAAATATTAATTTGTAGATAAAAGAGAATAAAATAAAACGTATAAATCGTCTAGCTTGAAAATAACAATACTAATTCGAAGAAAATTAATTGTAAGAATAATAATAATCGTTCTAGTAACAAATTTGTATCCTCGTAATCGTCCGTTTATGTTAACTTAACTTCTGTTGACATTTGCTGCCCGTGATTGATATCGCAATCCATGCTTTCTCTGAAACTCTATTTGTGCCTAAAATTGTCCGATCCCGTCATTGCTCACTGCCGCAAAAAAGATGGAGATATCAAATATAAGTAGCTTTACGAAATTGTTTAGCAAGACTTATAAATGCTATTTAGTAGTTCGGTTCAGCTTGTAAAGATATTCCATAATAAATAAGCTGCATGCAGTCTACTAAATTCTCGGTTTTATTCTGCTTCGATCGAAATTTAGAGTTTTGAAGCTGAGAAGACCAAGTGGGCTATGTATTTCTAAGCATAAAGTAAAACATTGAAATTTCATGCTAAGGCTACCATATTGCTTTTGCAAAGTTGGTCTAACCGTTATATACTTGCATAACAAAACCCCTCCCACAAAATCTTGAGTGAAGTGAAAAGGTGTACCACTTCGATTTGACCGGAAAGAAATAGGAAGTATCTAGTTACTACCTGAATACTAATAGAATTATGGCAAAGGATATGTATATGGCTAAGGATAGTATCAAGTAGCAAATATATTTGAACAATAGGCAAATTTTTATTTATTGTTACATGCTAATTTCTATGACATTTTACCAAGATTTCATACAATCTAAACTATTACAGCCAAACAAACTAGGCCAGCGTTGGAGTGATTAGTTAGTTCTGTTTGCGAAAAGATTGTGTTGCCCCTCTCACCAGTTGCGATGCGCAGTCTTGCTCGCTGTTTTTTGTGTACAACGAAGGGTATGTTAAAGTCGTTATCGCTGTTCTTCCCCAAACTCCGCCAAAAACCACTAATCCAAAAGCAAACATTCTTCTTTATCTTCTTCGCCTCAGAGTTGTATGAAATGAAAGTAAAGGATATATCCCTGAGCAGAAGAGAAAGCTTTTTACTGTTTTTTGTGCAAATTGAAAAATCGTATGTCCTTCAGTAATTTTTCCTCCAGGGACAGCAGTCCCCTTGTTTCTGGAGTTTTGTACGTTTCTACTATTCTACATTGCTTGTACATTATAACTAAAAATCCATTTTTGGAATCTGTAGTGTTTCTTTGCTACTAGCTACTACTGTATGATCCTCCAAGACCCCATTGACTTCTTTGATACGTTATTCCAAATTTAAGGATAGACAGCGTTGGAAATTTTAATCATTTCAAGAACCCTTGAAAATTGACGATTGTTTCTGTTTTCGTGTTATCGAGGCTGAATTTCTTTCATCTAATTAGTAGCCATGTCGCTGGTATGCGCCATTAGCGGGTCGCTCCCAGAAGAGCCGGTCCTTTCGAAAACAGGCTACATTTTTGAGCGTCGCCTAATCGAAAAACATATTGATGCGAATGGAAAGTGTCCTGTAACTGGAGTTGATCTTGATAAAGTAGACCTCCATCCTATCAATGGTAATAATTTTTAATTAAGCTGGATATTGTGTAGATTACTTTGAAGTTAGGTCGATTTTAGCCTGGCCCATTCGAATTTGAAAGTGGCCTTCAGCAACATGGAATGGACACAATAGTAAAAGCTAACGAAACGTAATAGATGTGAACACCTGATTGCTTTTTGTATTAGTTTCTCCAATTGTGCGAATACTACGATGCTTTGCATCAAATTTTTTGTTTTCTGGCCATTTCATCAGCCGGTGAACATAAGCAAGAAAACTTGTCATGATGAAACGCCTATGAAAGAGGAGAATGTAACGTCTTTTTGTGTTATGTAATCTTCCCCATGGGTGGATACGTTTCCTTTGCTATACATTTGTGTTTTTGCATTTTTCGCTACCATTTCTTCTTTTCAAGTCTTCTTTTCATCGGCATACGTGAGTTCATGTACTGCGCAGCTTATATATATTTTTCAATAACTCCTTTTAATTTACATTGAGATGCTTCTGATTCCATTTTTGTGCATGTGCGTAATTGTTATAATTATATTAACCGTTTTGGAGTTTGTCATAAGTGACCTCTCGCATAAAAAGGTTTAGACATTGTAGAAAAATTTAATTATAACTTTTTTTTATGCTTTCTGAAGTGCCCAAAACCGTAAAGCCAAGGCCCCTCACGGCTGCTTCTATTCCTGGCCTCTTGTCCTTGTTCCAGGGTGAATGGGATTCTATTATGGCTGAAACATTTCAGCTTCGTACGCAATTAGAAACGGTATGAAAGCATGCCTTTGTTTGAGTAGATTGGATTGTACATCGCTATTAAGAGAGAAAAGGGCTGATTTCGGCTATGTTTTTCCTCTTTTAGTTTTTAATTAGTCTGCAGTATTAAAATGATTTTACACAGAACATAAGTGGAGTTCCTCGGCGAAGGAACTCTATGGGATGCATGAAATATATGAACAAAATGACCAAGTTCATATAATTCTCGCTGAAATGGATATGAGTGCTCCATTTTTTGCGGCATCACGTGTGCAATTTCTTTTTATTTATTTATGGAAAACAACAGTGTCTTCTTGTTAAAGGATTTGAAATCTTGAAATGCTTGTTTGCTGGCGTGTATCTAACAAAGGCATGCTTATGTGTGATTTTTATTTATTGTTTTTATTTCTCAGGTAAGAAATCAACTTAGCCACAGTTTATATCAGCATGACGCAGCCACAAGAGTGATTGCTCGATTATTACGTGAACGCGATGCAACCAATCAGCAGATTAATGAATTGCAAAAACAATTATCTACGGCTAAGACTACTGAGAGTGGTGAAGGAGAAATTGGTGAGCACGTGAAGACGTTATGATTCGCTGTTTATAGCAACGCGACAGAGATAAGAACTAAGATGTGATAGAAACGAAGAAACAACACAGCACTGTTTGAATGTGTATTTTCTTCTTGCTTTTAACGAAGGTTTTATGGGGAAATTTATTGATATGCTACCTTGCTAAAATATTTATCTCGCGCGCCCATGGGTTGCCTACATTCTGTACTCTTTTTATTTTTAAAGCTATTTTCTGCTGTCTAAAGAGGGAGAAGACAGCAGAATAGCGTGTGTGATAGAGTTTAAGTTTGCGTTCGAGCAGTTTTCATGGAGGCTATTTGGTTTTTCTTTGTCTTTAATTCAAAGAATGGGGGCATGGCATACCCCTTTTTTTTATTTCAGTTTAGAAAATTTTTATTCTTTAACTCCTGCCATTTTTATACACACTGTGGGAAATGGTGTAAATGGTCAAGCAGTTTTGCTTTTGGGTGGTAACTCAAAGTTTCATTCGATTCTTAGAAAAAATGCATCTTTGATACACGTTTCTAAAAAGAGAGGGTTCTTGTATGTGTTTCCAAGTTTTAAAAATTCTTTTCATTTTATAATTTGGCAGAAGTAGCCTTTAATAGAAATAAATAGTACAGTGTTAATTTTATCTCAAATCTATTTCTATTCTTTGCATTTCCGGTTGGAGAGAGAATCAAATGGTTGTATGTTTAGCGTTTCTTCTGTTCCTATTTTAAATGGGTTATACGTATGATGCATATAAAGTAGGTTATATATACTATACATGTTTTTGCTATTTTATTTTTGCAGAGATTATTTTTTTTGTTTATTTTGAATTAATTTGCAGGAATCAGCGAAACTTTGATGAATGAGATGCTTGAATTAGCACAAACCCTCCTTGCTTCTCGTCGAAAGCGGCAAATTCAAGCCTTGACAACAGTTGATCAAATTAAGTAAGCGCAGTTGAATACAGCGAAGATTTGCAACGTTTGCAATTCTGGAGATATATATAATTCTGACTTTAGTGCCGATGAAAATAGGTTGAAAACACGTGGGAGTTAGCTACTACGCGAGTGAAGCGAATATCCTTAAAACTGGAGCTTTTTCTTTTGCAATCTGTGATGGGATAAGCAATGCATAAATCATTCGATAGTGGGTATAACAATTTCAGTTTTTCTCAAAAAGAATACGTTTTTCAAGGAGAAATCATTGCCATGAATGGGTGGTTTTCTTTCTCTTTTTACTGGGACTTCTTTCTTAGTATCCTTTATCTACATTTTCCAGCTATTCTGTACATAAATTATACCTTTAGATCCTATAAGGTCTCTGCAAACTATCCATTGCACTCCTCTGTTTCTCCTGGTGTTCTATGTTTGGATATTGATCCGAAAACTGGAAACCAAATGGTAACTGGCGGTATGGATTCTATGATTTGCTACTTTGACTTAGGGAAGCAAAAGGTATATCTCACATTATTTAGTGGATGCTTTGTGTTTGTTATATTCTCTTCAGGATCCCACTTTGTATGTACTATCCTTGTAGTTTCTTGTGTTTTCTTTTTGGTTTGAGTGTTTATAATTTTTTCTCCTTTTTCTTTCTTTTTTTCTCTTCCCCCCTTATAATTTCGCGTAATTTCTCAAAGTTTCTCATAATCTCCCTCTTTCTCTCTCTCTTCCCTCCCTCTTTCTCTCTCTCTTCCCTCCCTCTTTCTCTCTCTCTTCCCTCCCTCTTTCTCTCTCTCTTCCCTCCCTCTTTCTCTCTCTCTCCCCTCCCTCTTTCTCTCTCTCTCCCCTCCCTCTTTCTCTCTCTCTCCCTCTTCCCCCACTCTCCCCCTCTCATACACACCCATTCCCCTTTTATTTTTTTTGCCTTTTGGTAAAGTTTTGAAATTTCTTCTTTGATTTCCTCTCTAAATAGTTTTTTCTTCTTGTGTATTTCGTTTTTACTCCTCACTTACAGACACTCTGTAAATTGCAAGGCCATTTAAAGAGAATTAATTGTGTGAAGATTCATCCAAAAGAATCGATCGTTTTGAGTGGCTCTGACGATAAAACTGTTCGGTAAAAATGATTACATTTTCATATTTTTTTTTCGTGTCTATGAAGTTTTCCAGTTGATTTAGAGAGTGTGAAAGGAGGTATATAAAAAAGGAACGGAAGGAGAGAAATTTTTTTTCTTTTTTCTTGATGCCACACAACCTTTCGTTCTAAACGTTTTTAGTTCACTGTTGTCTTACGTTTGTAAAATGGAAACAGATTTCTCTATCCTCTCTCATCTCTAGTTTTCATTGCTTTCTGTTTTATTAGAATTTGGAAAGGTGACGATGATTCATCTCAATACAAATGTGCTCACACACTCCGAAAGCATCGTGGAGAAGTGAAATGTATGGACAGCAAAACACATATATATTTGGTTACATTGAAAAGAATTTTGTGTAGAAAAATGATGGAAAGATAGTTAAAATAAAATTTGAAAGAGAAGAATCACGAAAGTAAATGATACTATAAGGCTAGAGAGTATAAACTATGAGAAACCTAAAGAAAAGAAAGAAATAGCTGGAAAACGAATGGTGAGAGAAGAATGGAATGCAACTATATAGGTTCAAAACTAATCAACACATAGTAACGTAATCCTAAAAATGGGATGTTGAAGGAATTAGTTTTGTGTTGTTTTCATATCTTTTTAATCTTTTATTTTTTAGAATTAAGTGTAGAGACTACTCTCATTAGATCGTTTTTAGATTATTTGAATGGGAGTGACATGTGTGTGGAGAAACAGAGCGGTTAATGAAGAGAAAAAATTTGTAATGCAATATTTGTTGGGTATTTTTAAATTTTTCAGCTTTGGCCATCCATCCTTTGAATGATTATTTTGTGAGCTCTGGAAAAGACAAATCTTGGATATTTTCAGATATGAATTCTGGAAAATGTTTACTAGCATACAAGGATCTTGCCTGTAATGTACGTACACGTAACCTTTTTTCGGGGGGGGGGAATTTGAAAGTAAAGATATTTTATATAAGGCGTACTATCTTTCTTAATTTTTTTTTCCCTCTTCTATAGTTTATCTTAGACATATTGCAGTGTTTAGAAGAGTAGGATTTTAATATCTATTTAAAATAGAGTGAAACCAAATAACAGGGATAAATTTAAAGAGCACACACATAAAAAATTTTTTTTTTTATATATATAAAGAAAGTACAACGAATCTATCTCTTCAAAAGAGTTTGTTAAGATGAAAGAGAGAATTCTTTTCCATTGAAAGAGGATGACATAAAAGTATTAATAAAAATTCAAATAGAAATGGAAAATCAAGGGAGAAACAACACGATAACAGATGGCGTGCGAGAGTAAAACTTTGGAGGAGAGAGAAGCAAAATGTGTAGCAGTGAGAGGAATTGTGGAATAGGATTTGTGTTTTTTTAATATGCATATTTTTTTCAACTTTTTAATGAAATAAGGAAATTATAGACGAATTATCTTTTTTACTCTCTCTTAAACACACTATTCTACATATCAATGCACCATGTGAAAAGAGTGTGTTGATGTTTTATTTAAAAAAAAAATGATTTGATCACTTTTTGTACAAAAAGAAGAAACTAAAAATGCATTCGATTTTCTACATAAAGTTTATCTCCAAGATGTGTTTGATTTTTGTATTGGAGGCGAGAGCAGAGGGGAATTTATATATATATTTTTAGAATAAAAAAAAAGTGAAAATATAACCTAGATTTTCTTTTATTGTAAATTCTCTTATTTTTATAGTCTGTTTTAACATATGCTTTGTTTTTTTTTTTTTTTTTTTTTTTTTTTTTTTGTTTTTGTTTTTT